>OZ023273.1:27760419-27791801 GCA_964007475.1 Hybos culiciformis | reverse complement strand
GACATTATGATTTATTCAAAAAATTTTTTTTTTTTTTTTTTTAAATAACTTTAAAATCATATCGGTTTGCCAAATAATATATAAAAATACATTTGTATATATATATATATATATATATATATATATATATATATATATATATTATTTGGCAAACCGATATGATTTTAAAGTTATTTAAAAAAAAAAAAAAAAAATTTTTTTGAATAAATCATAATGTCCGTAATAGTCAATAATAGTCTTATTAATAATCAACTTCAATTGAAAATAGAATCTCATAAAATAATCAAACAGATTTTGAGTACACAAAAGCAATGCATATCTATGTATTCTCTCATTTAGGTAAATAAAATATTATGGATTCTTAAAGTCTAAATGCTACGAATAAATACTAAAGGAAGAGTAAATCCAGCTCTAGCAGGAAGTATCTCTCTTACATATATTAGTGAGACCAATACATTTACAGTGTTTTATATAATATAATATCACAAATCGAGCAAAAAAAAAAATTGCCCATACAAAATGTATGAAAGCTTTGAGGGGCCGTATCACCGAAACGGGGCCTTTGCCCCAAGAACTGATTTCAGTTTTGGAAGTTTGGGCACCGCCTCTACCCCCCCCCTCCAAGTTTCAGCCGGTTCTGAGTGGTTCACATAAACTGCACTTATTTTTTATTCCCGGTTTGCCCTTTTTTTTCTCGAAGCTTAGAAGCAATTCCTAGGGGTTTCAGGGAGGCGGCGCTGTCCCCCATTCAGCATAACAGCTTCCTATTTTAAACATGTTTATGCATTAGGGACATATCTCTGATTTACAACATCCTTGTCTAAATGAATAAAAAAGAAACTACACAAATTGGTAGATACACTGATTTCACAAAAAATTCAAATTCTTTCACCAAGACGTTAAATTTATAAAGTCTTAGTTTAAAACATTGAACGCATTTAGACAGGAGGTGACATCGTTATTTACTTACACCAAAAAGGAGTTAACTCTTTAAGTAGCAAACTTGGTCGTGCGTCATTGTTTCCAAAATAACTATTCTTTTCGTGCAAATGATTGTACCTCCAAATTAATTAAAACAGTATTCTTGCGCCAGAACAAAAACGAAGTCAACCTTTCTAAATTTTTTAGAACCATATATATTTAGAGTTTATATACGGAAATTTCTGTCTTTTGTAAATTTCGTCATAATTTTTTCGGATTTTTTTCATCAATTCAGTTTAACTTTTCTTTTTTCAATTTGAAACTAATTTTTTGTTTAGGCATGAAGACTTTGTGTTTAGTTTTATTTTTTTTATTTTATCTTAACTAATAAAAATTTTATTTTTGAAAATGCCATTTATTTTATTTTTTTTTAATATGGTTGGTCACCGAATCTATAATAATTAATATTCAGTAATATTATTCATTGATTTTATAATCGAAAATTTTATTCAAAAATTATTTAAAACTAAAATTTAATGTATTTTTTTGGCATTTTTTGACATTTTTCGCTAAACGATCAAAATTTATACAAAAAGATGACATTAGCATTCCAAATATTTACAAAATGGTTAAACAAGTTAAAAATAAGTTTAAACTTAAGGAAGTCTAAAAATCGTTCTGTTGTAAATAGAAATTTTGTAGTAAAAAAAAGAAAATGTGTAGGATGTAAAAGAGCCAACTATAAAATTGTATGTGATGATATATTTACTGCACAGATTAATGGAACTTATGGCCCAAATCCATATGGAAGAAGTTTAGTAGAGTGGAGTACAATCGTAAATAAAATAGAAATTTTAATTTTTCTTGGAACATTATCCATGGAACTAACTTTATTAATTTATTGGTTATTAAGATTATCAGTGACAAGAGATGATGTTATTTATTTCGGTAACGAATTTCCATATCAGAAAGCTGACTTAAGAAAACCTCAGCGTAAAAAAATGTTTGTTTTCAATCAAAAGTACGTACCACTCCCTGAATTGCAAGATCTCTTGGATGATATCAAAGAGGGTGAACAAGTTTTAGAAAAATGTATAAAAAGTTGTATCGCCATTAGTTAATACTTTAATATATATATAGATGTATTTTATGTATGTGTGTTGTAAAATTTATAATTGCAAAAAAAAATTCGTCCCATTTACAAGATATTAACAACAAAATTATCAGTTACATTTTGTGTTATATAGGCACTGAAAAAACATCGATAAAATTAGAAAATTTTTGTTAAAATAATCAAAAGTAATTTAAGACTACTTAATTAGTTATTATATATTTAATTAATAGTTGAAACTTTTGTTATAATAACATAATTTTTTTTTTTCAAACGTTTAATTAATACATATACTGTCTTTTTGTATTAAAACAGTATGTATTAAAACAATATGAAAAAAAATTTGTTTCAAGCGCCTTTACTTTTCAGTGTGGGTTAAGCTTTTTTTGCATTTTTATTTTTTATGACCGAAAGAATTATTTAATAAAATATCTGACACATTACATAAAATAGTTTCAGTTTCTTATTAAAATCGCTTAATAAATTCATTACAGCCAGGAATGGTAACGAGAAAAAGGTAAAAATCATTAATAGCAATTTTTTACAGAAAATTTAACGAAAATCATTCTTGTCAATCGTTCCTTTTTTAATCATTGTCATTCAAATTAAAGTTTTCTCAATAAATTTATTTCATAATAATATTTTATTTCATTTGGTATTTGGTTTTCATTTTAATTTCGAAAATTTAAATTTATTGTTATACTAAATTACATGGCTTTTCAAATCTATAAATTTTCAAATTTGTTTGGCAAAATTAAAAATAACAAAATAATTGATTCAGGCAAAATAAAAAATTTATTCTTCATAAAAAAAAATTATAGTTCAGTAAAATGTAGTTTTGGTTCTGGAGATACATCAGATTTATCTGGATGTGACGAAATATCTGTAGCTCAGATTAATGGAACATACGGTCCAAATCCTGTGCCAACACGAAATTTTACATGGGAAAAAATTAAGGATTACAAAGAAGTCATAACTTTATGCGTTATTTTTGGAGTCGGAATAATAGGAAAATTATTATTTTTATTAAGAATATTGTTAACAAAAGATGATGTAAAGTTTTTCGGCGATGAGTTTCCATATGAAAGTATGAATATGAGTAAACCAAAAATAAGGAAATTTGTAGTTATAAATCAAAAGTATTTACCAATGAATGAATTGCAAGATCTCTTGGATGATATAAGAAACGGTGAAGAAGAATTACGAAAATGTGTTAACTCACGTATGTTGATGGTAGAGGAGGAGAAGTAATTTTTTTTTTATGTATCATGTATTTTAAAGAAAATACAGAAATATTTCTTTAATGTATAAAGTACATAAGAAAAAATGATGAACTTATATGATTCTACTTTTTGAAACTCTTAATTTTTTTTTGTAACCAAAAATAAAATAAAATTTTGCATAATGCAATTAAATTAAACAAAATGATTTTTTTTTAAATTGAATTATGTGACAATACTTTTTGCTCGCAATTTTTTTTTTTTTTTTTTTCAAAACGTCACGTCACAATTTGAGCTTCTCTACAAAATTGAGTACTTCAATAGAAGTTTTGAAACCCAAAATGTAATTGTGATAGTGTCAAGTTTTTTCAAGTGAAGAAAAATAGTGATTTAGGTTTAGGATTTAGTTATTGTTTAATAGTAGATAAGAATCTTTTAGTCCAAGTCTTTCCTTTCGAAAAAGAATACTTTGAAAAATTGAAACTTTTATTACCATCTCGCTGTAAGAAATTAGCGTTGTGGTTACAATTTGAAAACCTTCTAATTTGGTAAAAAAAAATTTATTTTGAATCAAAAAGTTCATTCTGAATCACCAATATATTTTTTTAAAACAGCACATTTCTGTTTGTTAAAAACAAAAAACATAAAGATCAATCATTTTAGTTATTACACAATTTTTTATAAAAGACTACACATAGAAATTTTTTTCTGTCAAATAGTTCGACCAAAATAAATGTACAGTGTAGGAAAAAAAACTTATTACATTTTAAAAAAAAATTTTAACTTACAAATTTTATATGTAATATGAAACATATAAATATTTTTAAAAACGAAAATACCTATCATTTACAATAAAAGCAAGAAGCTTAACTAATTAAACTTAAAGCATCAGCGACAGATTGGCAGCTTTGTTATCTCGGTAGTGAAAGTTCGACAGACCTAAATATCAAAAATAATAATAATAGTATATTACTTAACTAGAGCCGTAATGAGGTAATTACAATCGAAGTAAATAAAATGTCCGCGGGCGGCAGCCAGAGGAAATTTTATCCACTGAGACATTAATTACCTCCTTAGACTCAAATTAAGTATGTTACTTTATATTATTTCCGCCCATAAGAGACCATTGAAGCAAATAAAAAACAATTTTAAATAATGAATTTCAAATAATAACGTTCACATAAGAAATATTAGCCGATTCGAATATGATTGCAACATATGAAAGTCGACGGTAATAACACGCGCCACACAATTCAAAACAAAACAAACATGATATTGACACTTGAAAAATTGAAAGCAGCATAATCAAAATAGATTATTTATTTTCTAATCACAAAAGCAATACACAAAATACTACACCATGACACAACTCGATTGTAATAGATCAATTACAGCACTCTTCCCCAATATGAAAGTCGACTGTAATCAGTCATTTCCGGCACGCTTTTTGCATTCATAAATGGTCGATTATAGGCGGAAATAATATAAAAAAACTAAAAGCCTTCAAAATGAGCAATTATGAATAAAACAATATAATAAACAATGAAAATAAAATATTTATTCAAATTCACAAATTAATTAGAATTATTACTAACTTAACTTATAGTTGTACCCGATAATTTCAATAAATATCAGAAATATATTAAAAATAGAAAAATAGCTAAAACAATAAAAATAATGTTCAGCGTAAATGTGAAGAATTCATATTTTCATTTAAAAATACTTATTATTGTACCGTGCATCAATTTCAACAGAGTTTTGTTTGTACTGTTCTGAATCAGAATGAATCTCTTCTTAATTTTTTTTTCATTCTATCTGTTTTTTTCGACTGAACGCTTTATTTTTGCCGTCACTGTAAAACAAAAAAAATTAAACAGGGGTGCCCCCTATCAAATGGTTTTTAAATACTGTTTTTTTGTCTTGCCAAAAATATTACGAATTTTTCGCATAGTCTGCACTATTTTTGGAAATTTTTTTTTTATAGAAAAATTATAAAAATATTAATAATAATTTATACTTACATGTCAAAATGAAAGTCCTTAGTGCTTCACCCTTAAAAAAATTTATAAATTTCAAATTCTGAATTTCAAATTCCTAATGTATTTTGTTAGTGTAAAATTTCAAATTTTTTTTTGTTGTGTGAATTTCAAATACACGCCTCAGAGCGTGTATTTGAAATTCACAACAACAAAAAAAATTTGAAATTCAAGTTCTGTCATTCTAATTGTCAAATCAAAAAAAAAACAAACATGCCAGATGAAAAAAATTTCTCAAATTTCCTGAGATTGTTCTTGTACAATAATTTTTTGTTCATAATTTTTCGCCGATATAATAAAATTCTCTAAATTTAGGGAAAGAAAATCCTACTCTGGCAGCTTTGTTATTAATATTTAAAATTTATGAAAAAAAGTGAAAAAAAGAGTTCACCCGTAAACTTTTTTTTGACATTAAATTACACTAACAAAATACATTAGGAATTTGAAATTCAGAATTTGAAATTTTTAAATTTTTTTAAGGGTGAAGCACTCTTGTTTTTCGTATAAAAAAAATGATTTTTAAAAATAAAAATAAATTGTTCATACAAAAATTTGACTTTGACTATGAAAAGCTTAATAGGAACTTAGAGAAGTAATGACAAAAGTCATCACTGAATTCATCGACGTTCACCCTTTAAAAATTTCATTAGGGACAAATTCATTTGGTAGTAATTAGAAAATAGATACTTGATTCCTTTCTCGATGACAATGTATACGAAGTTTTCATCAGCAAAAAAAAAGTATTCGGAATTCTATGAAAAAATAACTGTTTATTTAAAAAGAAAGAAGAATAATAGCAGATTTTTTTGTTTTTAATTCATTTTAGTTTTTGATTTATTTTGAATAAACCAGAAAAGAAAAAAAAATTTATGGAAGCGTTTTATTTTGATATATTCCACCTGCGCCTTTTACCGATGACTTTGTGATCAACAAAGTCATCAATGAATTAGGCGGCCATATATATGGGAATGTCATCGAGATTTGGGAGTAAGAAAGCCGTCATTGATGGACGTCATTGATGTTTTCATGCTTCCAGTTCCTATTGGGTATTCGACCTAAATACATAGACAAAATTGAAGTTTCGTCTTTTATATAGAGAAGTCAGTGGCATTATTTTAAAAATTAAAATTAAATAGTTATACATACATATACCTACTTATATACACATAAATAATTTCAAAGTTTATACCAAAAATAATATATTTTTGCTATAAGCTCGGTAGTCGATGATGAAATTTTCGGTTGAATTCAAAAAACCGAAACAAATAATAATAAAAAAAATAACCAAAAAATAAATGTCATGTCATTTTATTAATCAGTTTACATTTGAATAATGTCTATCAAATGTAAATAACAACATGGAGGTACTAGCGGATGAAAGACTGTTGAAGATGTGTTTTGGATGTGTGTGGGATAAAATAAGAGTCACATATTCTCAATGCGACTTGTATGGGAGTTTCAAATTTTGTTATATACTATTTTTGGTTTATACCATATATATATTAACTATATATATTTAGTTGTCTATGTATTGAATGAAAAAAGTGTAGCACAAGTAGAAAATCAGATGTTTTTCCAATTCACATTTTTTTTATAGCTAACCATGACTGAGAAAAAAAAGAAACACAGGCCGGTTACATACGTTCTTGGGGCATTATGAACTGTACATTTTTTTCTAATAATATTGGCATCGGTAGTGAATGTTATTTTTAAAAACATTTTTGGTAAAGGTTTTTTCGAGATATTTCCGTTTTTGATTTGAAAAATATATACAAAGTTTGATAATAATATTTTGATAAGTGAAGTTTTAAAAATTCAAATTTTGATAAAGAGCAGATAATTTTTAATATTTTACATTTCAGTTGTGTTTTTTATTAATTCATTTGTTTTTTAATAATGGCTCCTCGATGTTTTGTGAAAGATTGTGAATCGGTCTATCTCACAGGATCTATAATAGAAATGGATGACTATTTGTCAAAATTTTGTATGAAAATTGTTGTTGCTGGCAAAAATTGAAAATTTGTAAACAACGACGCATTTTCTTATATGGTGTTCGCATTAGGAGAATATTAGTGGAATATGCTGTTATCCAGAATATTTCAGGAATATGAACTGGATTTTTCATATAAAAAAATATTCCGGAATATGTATATTCCACTTTCATATTCTAGTTTGTCAGGGTTAGAATTCTACATTTATAGTTATTTTCACTCATTTTTTGAAATTTTGTTATAGTTGGCAACAATTTTCTTGTCAAATTTGAGTCAAAATGAAAAAAAAAACAAAAAAAATTGATAAAAAGCGATATAAAAAGTCAAGATTTTCAACAACAAAAACTTTTTCTCTTTCTCAATTTTTTTTTTTACATCATCAAATTCCAGTTCTCATCAAATTTTGTAATGCGAACGGTAATTTGTTTTCCAGAATACAAAGGGAATTTAAATTATAATGCGAACAAGGTATTATTGAAAAGGAAAAAAAGCAAGTAACGTTTTAAATAAGCTCAACCGAGTTTTTATTCATTTATTTCCGGCTCGACATCAAGGAACCGAAATTTTTTTTTATTATTATTTTGACATCATAATTTTCAAAAATTTTAAATTTTAAGAAAAAAAAAAAATAAAATTTTGTGAAATTTAGCAAAGAAAAATCTAAAAATGAAGGTATGTATATAAAAGGATGGAAGTCAAATAGTGGAAAATTTGAAAAAATTCATTTGTTAGCAAGTTTGTTAGAATTAAGCTATGAATAAAACAATTACAAAAAATTATTTTTCCCTATGTAAAGAGAGCGTAATAGTTTTGGTAAGTAGCCACAGAAATCATAAAGTGATTATAATAAGCGCATTGTGACCGGCTTGTCAAAGCGGCTTACGTTTTTCCCTTTTCAATGCTTTTTTCTAATTTTTTGTTTTTTTTTAATTTTCGAAATAATAAAATATAAGAAGTTTCAAATAAATTCAAATAAACTTAAATTTTCACAGGTAAAAATAATAAATCTTTTGATTTTTAAAATAAAATTACTTTATATACGTAATTATCATAATTTCCTGTGGTGGCCATGTAACTTAATTAATAATATTTTGTTACATCCCAAAAAGGAATCTATTATAACGATCCCTTGAATTCTAAGCAAAATTACATGAAAACGCACACATTTACACGTTCAACTTTGACTACGCTTTTTTACGGGCAATACATAGAAAGCTAGGAATATATAGTTTAATATATATATGGTTTATACCCTTTTCTTTTAAAGTATGTATGTAATTTTATAAATCGTTTCTTTTTTAATCAAAAAATTAAGAAAAAAAAAAAAAAACGAATCTTGTGATTCAATTTATTTCTTTTTTTATTCTGGTTTTTATTTTTATGTCAAAAATTTAAATATTGTTTTTATAATATGAATTTTCAAAGATTTCCAAATTTATTTGGCAAAATCATTTCCAAGTTTATTTTTAATTCAATCGATAAAAAAAAACCATTGGTCATAAATAGAAATTATAGTTTAAAGAACTGTAAATGTACAATTATTCCAAAGCCGGACACAACTGGATGCGACGAAATATCTGCAGCTCAGATTAATGGAACATACGGTCCAAATCCTGTGCCAACACGAAATTTTACATGGGGAAAAATTAAGAATTACAAAGAAGTTATAACTTTATGCGTAATTTTTGGAGTCGGAATAATAGGAAAATTATTATTTTTATTAAGAATATTGTTAACAAAAGATGATGTAAAGTTTTTCGGCGATGAGTTTCCATATGAAAGCATGAATATGCGTGAACCAAAAATAAGAAAATTTGTAGTTATAAATCAAAAATATTTACCAATGAATGAATTGCAAGATCTTTTGGATGATATAAGAAACGGTGAAGCAGAAAAAAAACCAGTAAAGAAAAAAGATAAGAATCATCTATGATGTAAGTAGTGTCAATATACTTATATATTTGTTGTATATATTCAGTGTGCATTAGTACCATTAAAAATTAAGTGTGAGAAATAGACTTTTCTATAACTTGAATGTTTTTAAAAAATTAATGATAACTGAACTGATGCATAAAAATTATAATCAAAAGTTTAAGAGGCAGTTATGTATGCACATACATTGTTCATCAAAAAATATTTTAATTTATTATTTTTATTAATTGGAAAACAATTGAATCTATGGTATTTAAAATAACATAAAATTTAGCACATCGGAAATTATTTTAAAATAGCATTTTATGTGTATATTGTCGCGTCAGAGTTTGACCATTTGAATAATACACCCTTCTAATTTCAATTGAATAAATTTTTTTTTTTTAATTGAAATATTATATACATACTTACGTAAAATTATGTTCTAAAATTATTTTTAAAATTATTTCACTACACCCTGAAAAGAGCACATATGTAATCATTATTATAAAAATAATATGATATGCAAAAAATAAAACAATATGATAAAAAAATGTTATCGATCTCGAACGAACTCTTAGAAATTTTTTAAACTTTGAATTTAGGAAATTAACTAACCGTAGAACATTCTTATAGTTTCAGAGACTTATCTATTTATAAGACAAATGTTGCAATTTTTTTTAACCATTTTCATTTTTCATTTTCCCGCCATCAATGTTTTTTTATTTCTGTTGAGACTATTAAAATTACTATAAAATGTTGTAAATGTGCAAAATTCCCTAAATTACATTTTTATTTTATATAATATTTTCTATGTTTAAATGTATTATAAAAATTTAGAACAAAAAAATATACTTCTATCACTAGAGGAAAAAGAAAAACTTTTTTTTTTTCTTTATTTTAAAATACTATGAGTTTTCCAATTTATTTAATGAAGCGAAAAATAAATGGTTCAATTACCAAATTTGATATTGTATATGAACTTAAAATAGAAAAAATTCATGGAAAATGTTTACTATTTATACCAATTTTCCTATTATTAACGAAAAATAAAAAGAAAAAAACTTATTATCGCAGTTGGTTAAGTTCTAATGCTCTAAATAGATATTTAATAGCTAAAATGGGTTATTATACTACACCCAAAGGCATCATGAATATTCAAATTAAATTTGTTAAAATTTGAAAAACTTTTATTTCATACTTTTTTCTATATTCTACGTAAATATAAAATATATATAGTCATTCTTTTTGAACTTATGAATGAATTTTTATGCTCCAAATTTAACTAAATAATGGAAATAATATATTGAATATAATTAAACTTATATGTTTTTGTACATATTATTAGAATTATATACTTGTAGGTATTATTTTTAGATGCTTTTTTTATTAAAGTTGCCTTTTGAATTGGTGGCACGCTAAGTATTACAGAGACATAAATAATGTAGTTTACATAAACAATTAGACGGGATCAGCAGCGGACTGGCAGTCGGGCATACCGGGCAAATGCCCAGTGGGCCGACAGTTTTTTTAATATAATATATTCTTTACAAGCTTACGAATCTAGAATTAAAAGTAATATTTTAATAATTTGATTATCCAAGAAGGAATTCTCTAAATTAAACAATTTACATATTTAAATTGTTGGGGCCGATTTCATAAGATTTATTTCTTTAAATAAGTGTTAGTTTCCTTTTTGAGCCCACAATTATTATTAAATCGTACACGAATTTGTCTGTCTGTATTTTGACCATTTTCAATACTCTCGTAGACCCGCTTTTCGTCATCACAGCGAGCTGAAATTTGGCACACAGGTTCATGT
The DNA here is from genome assembly GCA_964007475.1 of Hybos culiciformis. Classification (NCBI taxonomy): domain Eukaryota; kingdom Metazoa; phylum Arthropoda; class Insecta; order Diptera; family Hybotidae; genus Hybos; species Hybos culiciformis. Next base: position 27,780,789 of record OZ023273.1, on the reverse strand, counting down.
CGCGTGACAATTGAATCTATCAAAATTTGAACCGGAAATTTGCATTGAAAACCCGAAAAATCCGGAAAAATCATTTGAAAATTTGGCACAAATTTGATTAGTGATAAATCCGTTTCAGGAAAAATGCAGAGTTTTCCGATTTTTACGAAAAAATTTCCGGTAAAAAAATTTTCTAAATTATGCAGGATCAAGTTACCTATTAACTGGCATCATTACTTTCTCTCCGACAATGGTGAAAACTTGCAGAAAAAATCTAGGAAAGTTCAGGTAAAACGTTTTTCCGGAGTTTCTCCGTTTGAGCGTTTTGCAACCTGAGACAAAGTTGTATAGCGTAATGAGTTGTATAAAGTTGCTTTTGTGGAAAACTCCATGGAAAACCCGGAAAAGCGGGAAAATCATCGGAAAAATTGTCATCGGTATGATTAGTGATAAATCTTCAACAACCATAAAAACTTTCATGAAAAATCGAGGAAAATTTGTAAAAACAATTTACTTAACGTAAAAAAGACAGAAAATAAAAATAAATAAAAAACGAGTTTTAAAACAAAACTGAGGCCAAGCCGCATGAAAAAGTAGAAAATAAATTTTTCTTCATACACAGAGGTAGACTCAGATTTTTTGATTGGGACATAGATGCATAGAAATTTTACATAAGCTTATTTTTTAAATGCTAATGAGTTAGATTTAGGTAATTTATTATTTTCTAAGCAAATTTCATTACAACGCTCTTAAAAGACTTTAAAGACGTGACATATTGCAACGAATAATTTTGAAATGCCCGGGCCGAATTTTGGTGCCAGTCCGCCGCTGGACGGGATTAAAAATAACTAAAAAATACAAAATAAAAATATGTATAAGTTAAAAAAAAAACAAAAGAGCTGTCATGGGACACCAGTTTGGAACGTAGTTCCTTAGCGTACATATAAGTAATTTTCATTTTTTATCAATTCAAAATTTTATTAATTTAAAAAGAAACTTTTTTCTACTTTTCCCAGTTTTCTCTAATTTTGCATTCTTTTCATTTAAAGAAACCTTTTTTAAGGAGCAATTTTAGACTGTTTTTGCGAATTTCGAAGATCTTTTTTGACATCGAAAATTCAAAAAGCTAAAACTAAGAGTCTGTTCACTTATTAGTGATTATTGAAAAAATTGAAATCGGATTTAATATTCCAGATTTCTTAATTTGTAAACGACACGATTTTACTACTGTTATTTAAAAAAAATTAAATACATAATTTTGTCCTAAAGCCGTTCACAAATCCAATTTTACTTCTTAAAATTCTGCAAAGGGAAATTTTAAATTTCCCATAACAAACTAAATTTGTAGGTGTATTCAAAAACTAAAATTGTATAGAAAAGAAAAAAGCGGCAAAAATGGGTAAGAAAATTCGGTCGGTCACGTATTATTATAAGTTTTTGATTTCAGTCAGCCAAATATTATTTTATAAGTAGTTGATTTTAGCAGATTATACAGAATGCAGAAAATTACGTCCTCAATTTAGAAATTGTGACTCTAAGTTTATCAATTTTCATACAACGTTCAATAAAAAACTATTACTATTTGCCGCGAGAGGGACTGTTTATTTGCCGCGAAAGGGACTGTTTACTTTTTATCAAATCATATAAAATGCGACGGCGTCGACTCATTATGTAAACTTTAAAAAAATTAACAGGTATCGTTAATATTGACTGTTTTGACAACCCATTTATTTAAATTTTTTTCACCCATAAGTAGGTGCTATTTTTCGCCATTGGGGCACTATTTGAATATTTAACTAAGTATGACTCTTTTGTTTACATTTGTTTTCACCCATAAGTATGTGCCTTTTTTCGCCATAGGAGTCGCTATTTGGAGATTTAAACAAGTGAATACTTATAAATTTAAAGTTTTTGTTTTTGTTGTTTTTGCAACACAAAAAAAAAAGAAATATCATAAGCCAAAATGGCAAAGTATCGAAATATTTAACGCCGGCAGACGACTTGACTTGCCTTGGTACCGAATAGCGCCTTTATATTGGCAAAATAATACTGACAAAATTATACAAGATTTTTATTAACATTGAAATTAGTATGAAAATCTAAATTTTATTTGAACTATAAAATATTAATTAGTTAATAATAAAAAATTAATATTTACTAAATATTTAATTTTATAAATATTTTATAAATTGAAATAAAATTTAAGTTTATCAATTTTCATACAAAGTTCAATAAAAAATACAAGAGCCGGCGGGACGTTTGATAGATGTGAAACATCGGAATTATTTTGTACAGAAAAGAAAACAAAAAAAATTAACAGGTATCGTTAATATACTTATAAATTTTAATTTTTTGTTTTTGTTGTTTTTGCAACACAAAAAAAAAACAATTATCAGCCGTGGCAAAGTATCGAAATATCTAAAGCCGGCAGACGACTTGACTTGACTTGACTTGACTAGACTTGACTTGGTACCGAATAGCGCCTTTATATTGACAAAGTTATACAAAATTTAAATTTATTTACATTGAAATTAGTATGAAAATCTAAATTTTATTTGAAATATAAAATATTAATTAGTTAATAATAAAAAAATAATATTTTCTAAGTATTTTATTAATATTTTATAAAATCAAATAAAATTTAAGTTTTCATCAAATCATATAAAATGCGACGGCGTCGACTCATTATTTAAACTTTAAAAAAATTAACAGGTATCGTTAATTTACTTATAAATTTTAATTTTTTGTTTTTGTTGTTTACAACACAAAAAAAACAAATATCATAGCCAAAATGGCAAAGTATCGAAATATCTAACGCCGGCAGATGACTTGACTTGCCTTGATACCGAATAGCGCCTTTATATTGGCAAAATAATACTGACAAAATTATACAAGATTTTTATTAACATTGAAATTAGTATGAAAATCTAAATTTTATTTGAACTATAAAATATTAATTAGTTAATAATAAAAAATTAATATTTACTAAATATTTTATTTTATAAATATTTTATAAATTGAAATAAAATTTAAGTTTATCAATTTTCATACAAAGTTCAATAAAAATACAAGAGCCGGCGGGACGTTTGATAGATGTCAAACATCGGAATTATTTTGTACAGATAATATTGATAGATAACTTTGATAGAATTTTGGATTTTAATTTTATAAATTTCATTGGATGTTTACTATTCTTTTTGTTTTATTTCTATTAATTATTAATGCAAACCAAAGAACACAATATTTATTAAAATACCTAAAAAAATATAATAAAAATATAATAATTTTTTTTAACTTTTTTTTTTTGTTTATCATGTACCGACAGACGCCGACGCGATCATATTTTTGGTCGCTGCGGCTTAGCAGCGATATTTTCAAATTTTTTTGGAACTGCTGCTAAAAAAAAAAATCATTGCTCGCTCAAAATCTTTGATCGCGCGAGTGTGTACCGACACTTTGTACTGACACTAAAGTGTTGAAATTTTTAATAAATTTTTCCATAAGAGCGTAGAATAAGGAACTACGTTCCAAAAATTAACAGGTATCGTTAATATACTTATAAATTTTAATTTTTTGTTTTTGTTGTTTTTGCAACACAAAAAAAAAACAATTGTCAGCCGTGGCAAAGTATCGAAATATCTAACGCCGGCAGACGACTTGACTTGACTTGACTTGGTACCGAATAGCGCCTTTATATTGACAAAATTATACAAAATTTAAATTTATTTACATTGAAATTAGTATGAAAATCTAAATTTTATTTGAAATATAAAATATTAATTAGTTAATAATAAAAAAAATAATATTTTCTAAGTATTTTATTAATATTTTATAAAATCAAATAAAATTTAAGTTTTCATCAAATCATATAAAATGCGACGGCGTCGACTCATTATTTAAACTTTAAAAAAATTAACAGGTATCGTTAATTTACTTGTAAACAGGCTCAGACGCCGTGGATTTTTTCACGACGACGACTTATCGCGACTGAGCTGTGAAAAACGTGACGACCGCGCGGCGACGGCCCAGTCAGTCGACTCGAATTTTTTCCCAAAAAAAAATTTTTTTCTCAAAAAAAAATTTTTATTCGGAAAAAAAAATTTTTTCGGTAAAAAAATTCAAACCAAAAAAAGAAAAAAAAAATTTTTTTTTCCTGATTTTTGAAGCAAATTTTTACGGCGCAACTGATTTTTTAAGTTAATAATAAAAAATTAATATTTACTAAATATTTAATTTTATAAATATTTTATAAATTGAAATAAAATTTAAGTTTATCAATTTTCATACAAAGTTCAATAAAAAATACAAGAGCCGGCGGGACGTTTGATAGATGTGAAACATCGGAATTATTTTGTACAGAAAAGAAAACTTAAAAAAAATTAACAGGTATCGTTAATATACTTATAAATTTTAATTTTTTGTTTTTGTTGTTTTTGCAACACAAAAAAAAAACAATTGTCAGCCGTGGCAAAGTATCGAAATATCTAACGCCGGCAGACGACTTGACTTGACTTGACTTGGTACCGAATAGCGCCTTTATATTGACAAAATTATACAAAATTTAAATTTATTTACATTGAAATTAGTATGAAAATCTAAATTTTATTTGAAATATAAAATATTAATTAGTTAATAATAAAAAAATAATATTTTCTAAGTATTTTATTAATATTTTATAAAATCAAATAAAATTTAAGTTTTCATCAAATCATATAAAATGTGACGGCGTCGACTCATTATTTAAACTTTAAAAAAATTAACAGGTATCGTTAATTTACTTGTAAATTTTAATTTTTTGTTTTTGTTGTTTACAACACAAAAAAAAACAAATATCATAGCCAAAATGGTAAAGTATCGAAATATCTAACGCCGGCAGATGACTTGACTTGCCTTGGTACCGAATAGCGCCTTTATATTGGCAAAATAATACTGAAAAAATTATACAAGATTTTTATTAACATTGAAATTAGTATGAAAATCTAAATTTTATTTGAACTATAAAATATTAATTAGTTAATAATAAAAAATTAATATTTACTAAATATTTTATAAATTGAAATAAAATTTAAGTTTATCAATTTTCATACAAAGTTCAATAAAAATACAAGAGCCGGCGGGACGTTTGATAGATGTGAAACATCGGAATTATTTTGAACAGATAATATTGATAGATAACTTTGATAGAATTTTGGATTTTAATTTTATAAATTTCATTGGATGTTTACTATTCTTTTTGTTTTATTTCTATTAATTATTAATGCAAACCAAAGAACACAATATTTATTAAAATACCTAAAAAAATATAATAAAAATATAATAATTTTTTTTAACTTTTTTTTTTGTTTATCATGTACCGACAGACGCCGACGCGATCATATTTTTGGTCGCTGCGGCTTAGCAGCGATATTTTCAAAATTTTTTGGAACTGCTGCTAAAAAAAAAATCATTGCTCGCTCAAAATCTATGATCGCGTCGGCGTGTGTACCGACACTTTGTACTGACACTAAAGTGTTCAAATTTTTAATAAATTTTTCCATAAGAGCGTAGAATAAGGAACTACGTTCCAAAAAAAAATTAACAGAAGACGCTTTTTATTGAGGAGCCCACAAAAACTGAAATTAAAATTAATTCTTGCGAAGATTTGCTGTTAAATATTTTAAAAAAACACTTAAAATTAAATTATATGATTAACTGTTAATATGAATTTTTATTATTGAACAAGTCTTTATGCAAACTGAAAAAATAACAGAACAATAATATATTTAATAATTTCATTTTAATATAATATAAGCTTACACATACTGAAAAAAAAGTCACAGAACAATGCCTTTAAAAACTTCGATTTAACAATATAAATAATGATAAGCTTTAAATTTAAATAAAATTGAATTACAGCAATAATTTATTTGGTCGTAATCGTAACGACAACAAATCTATAGAACTTCACTATAAAAGAATTTAATTTTTCTAATGTATTTTGTTGTCCAGAGCGTGTATTTGAAATATCATTACTGTTAAATTTACACTAGGAATTTGAAATTCAGAATTTCAAGTTCTTTTATAGTGAAGCCTTTGTATGATTTCTTGTTTTTCCTAATCAAAAATTTTCTTTTTATTATACTTTTAGAAATGAAAATTAAAAATCTAATCAAGGTTTTCAAAAATATTCAAGAAAAAAAAGCTTGTGAAATTGGTTATTGACCAAGGAGTATAAATATAAATTTTATGTAATATTATAAAATAATATAAAAATTATGTAGTCAATAAATTTATTTATTATTTTATTTCGTATAACAAATTTTTTGTATTTTTTCTCTTAATTTAAAAAAAAAATACTGTGGAATTGTATGGTCGTAATAAATTTAAGACAGAACAAAAAATATTTTCTTAATTTGATTTATATCCGGATATGCTGCCAAATTTAATAAAATGGATCAGAATCAATAATAATCCGTTCTTTAAGGTTGGCTTAGCTCAAATAGTTTATAAAATAACCATAATTTTCACATTTAAGATGTTATCTGCAACGATAATGAATCTTATATTATAAATTTTACAATGTTGCTGCTTGAGATATCAGTCACAAGAATTTACATAAAAATTAATGTTTCTCACATAATTTCTTATTCATTGGTATGATATCGCTAAAAAAAATTTATGAAAAGCTTCTGAACTTTATTCTCTAGCTAGTGGAACTTATCAAAAGGGAACAAGGATGTGGTTCACATTATTTCCTTGAGTAAATAGACCCGATTTTTATCGAAAAATATATCAAACATTATTTTTAAGTAGTAAAAATTGAATAGATAAAAAATATAGTTCATTTGGAGTCTGTGACAACAAAAATGCGCAGAAACACCAATTCCATCAGTTCAGTATAATTCACCTTAACTAAAAAATTGGCTATGAATCAATTCAGCTAATAATTCCAAATATAAATAAATTTGTAAATATATAGGCATTATAAATAACAACATTTTTTTAATATTGAGCTTCCCCTCCGAACTCAATTACTGAATACGGCCCAGAAACATTACGGCTGATGCGTCTTTTTTATTATGTTATTGTTTTTTGTTTTTTAATTGTGTTATTGTGTTTGAATCCTTTTCATATGCATTTTATTGAATTATCTTTCAATGACATACCTGGTAATATCATTCCTAACAATCCATACATACACACATTCTGGAATAGAATACCAAAAATCATAATAGGTATATATCATTCTCAAATTATTCTTGCATCTTATCAAATTGAATTAAAACAGTCAAATTTATAAATATTGATTGAAAAAACATTAATACTGTTTTTAAATTTATTTCAAATAAACCACAAAGTACAGTTTTGAATTCTTGACATGTTAATTGAAGACATAAACTTTCAACCTGTGAAAATATCAAATTTTTTATTTCTATTTTTTCTTAATTCTGCAAATATTGTCTTTATGACCCAAATTTGAATGAAACCGGAAAAATTTTGCAGTCCCCCCCGGAAGAGGTCTCTGGGTAAATTTTTTGTTACGAAGTTTGCGTGTTTAACCACTTCCACTTTTTATGTACCAAATTTGAATGAAATCGGACGAATTTTTGAAGTACTATAACAACGCCCGACCTAAGACAAAGACATGGTGAAGGTGAAAGACAAACAGACAGACAACGTTTGAGTTTTATATCTATAGATAGGGTTTTTGGGATGCTGGTTTTCTGATGATTTTTCTAATATTTATTCTAGGAAATTGTAAAATCTAACCAGCTAGCACATATTAAAGGTTTAACGAAAAGGGCTTACATTTTAAAATAATTTCCTTAGAAAATTCCACTTTGTCAAAAATATTACGCATTATGAATTGAAAATTTCCAGTGACTTGGAATATACACTTGTCAAAAGAGTGATCTCAATTATTATAAATGACAAATTAAAATACTCACACTATTTTTCAAGCTGGAGTCATCAATACAATTCAGATATTTGTAAAGTAATAATTTTCTTAATTTATAAATTGATCTTGTCAATAAATCCGAAGAGAGAAACAATAAAAATAAATCTAAAGAAGCGGCAATCAAATAACTGACTATTTCATAATCATAACCGTCACAATTAATTCCAGTAAAACATTTGTAGCTATAAAATGATAATGCCAGCGTATTAAAATATGCTGTTAATAGTAATATTAATTCTTGAATTTCAAAAAGTTTTTTAACTTTAATAAGAACTTTGTAAGTTTTCTGATAATTATAAAAGCTCTCTTTCAGTGTTAATCCAATTTTAAGTTTATTTCTATAGCCACCTTCTTGACGTAAATCTTTTTGCATTTGATTATGAATTAAATTTAATTCGAATTCAAGACATTTATTAAATTTCCAAATAAATAAATTAGCACAAAAAAAATAATTTAAATATGAAGTTATGTAATTTCCTAAATTTACTGTAATACAAATTAGTAAAAGCTGTATCCACGTGTAATCCACTTGAGTTTCCAACGTGTATTGTGTTAATACAAAAACTCGAAAAAAAAATAAAAACATTTTTGAACCACACAAAACAAAATATTTGCATGTAATTTCGAAATGAAATTTTGAATTTTTATTTAAATATATATAATCCAATGTAGTAGCATCATTCCAAAGTTGAATAACTTCCCCATTTCGCCTGAGATTAATTAAAAAATTGATTAATATTCCAATTATATGAAATCTTAAATCCCATATCATAATATAACCTAACATTTGATTGTCACTAAATATGGAATTTGAAGTATTATAAAAATGTGACATTATTGGAAATATTACAGCTATGATTACAGTGAATGAAGCACAATATATTATTGATAATTTTGATTTTTTCAATTTTATTGTCTTATAATTCATTGATGCCATTGCAAAGCCCAACAGAAATTGAAGGAAAAAAACACAAATGTAAATACTTCTGAAAACGACATTGTTTGATGCCATTCCTAGGGCAAATATTTGTTTTAATATTTTTTACCTCTACTTTGTTTTCAACTCAATCTTCAACTGATATGAAAAAAGTTTAGTTTTTGTTATTGTTACGCAGTTTACATTGCTCATGATATTTATATGTAATGCGAAACAATTTTGTTATTTTATCATGTTCAATTAATCCAATGAAACTATGCATATTTAACAATACAATTTCAAAAATCTCATCAATATTCCGTAATAAAGAAAAATAATATTTTAGTGGTTATAATTATGTTAATATTATTTGATTGATAGGGTAGTTACAAATAAAATTATATCTAGAAATACCATTTGTGTTTAAAAGCGCAATTTAAAGGTACAAATAGGGAAAAAAAGATTTTTCATTCATTCCAGAGAAAAATGATGTTAAAATATTCTTCTCAATTTTTCTTAATTAGTAGTCTTATAATTTGATTTTATTGCATAATTAATTTATGAGTTTTGCAAATTTTATCAACGTAATAAAATGGATTTTTTAAAGCTTACCAATTTAATATGGATTTTGTGAGTTTTGAAATGAAATTTCATTTGGATTTAGAAAGTTTTGCAATTAAAGCAAATTTTTTGATATTATTTATTTAAGTCGAAAGATCGTGGGATCATAACCTTTAACCAAAACTGTAACTAATAACTCTTTTTTTTAAAGTGAATTTATAGAGTTTGCAATTAGACCTTCTTCAGGTACCCATTACGACTTTGTTTCTGAACCAAATTGGATTATTTTATGAAAAGGACACCATTAATAGAAGAATTACCAACAAAAAAAATGAAAAAGGTTATTGTCTTCATAGTTAAAATCATACGGGAAATTTTTTTCTTTCCGAAATAAATATGACTCTTTCATGTCATAAATAATCATATTTTTTATTACAAAATTATTTACAAAAAAACATTAAAAATAGAATTTAATAATTGAGTTCTTTTTATTTCAAAATTTTTTAATTGAAAAAAAAAATCTATCTAAACTACAAAAATAATGCAGAACGTTTACCTATACTGTTTTTATTAAATTAAAATCGAAAATTTTAAAATTTTAGTCACGTTTTGATTTCTGTAATGTATATATGCAGTATATAAGCTTTTTATAAGTTCTTTAATTGAAAATAAATTCAATTTGATAAACTTATAAAAACAAGTTTTAGATTGTATGTAGTATATTATATGTTTCGATGTAATATGTACATAATGTTTTAATGTAAAATACTATGTTTGTTATATATATTAAAAAGTTTTAGAAGCTTGAAAATTAAAAATTCATGTAAAAGTAAATTCAAGTTGTTATTTTATAAAGTGAAAATTACTTAACAAGTTGATTTTGTAAATAAAATCATTAAATTCTTCTCTATATCGTATTTTTTCTGTTTTTAATTTTTTATTTTCTTTCATTAAAGGAATTTTTAGTAATTTTTTTTTAATAAAATTAAGATATAAATAAGCATAATACAAAAAACTTTTTAATACTACAAAAATCTTATTAAAAACATTTGATATTCTCAAAATATTTAATTGTATATGTTTTCAGAAATGATCAGATGTGATCTTGATAAAATTTTTCACTTAAATTCAAAATTTTCTCAAGATTCAAATCTAATACAATTCAGGATATTATATAATTCAATTCAATATATAGCCTTATACATATATTATAATACAAAAAATTACTTTAAAGGTTCATTCATGAGTTGTTGGGGAAAAACTCCTAAATCTAATATATAAAAATGAAGATTCTCTATTTCTCTGTTTCTCTGTTTCTCTGTTACTCTGTTTCTCTGTTTCTCTGTTTCTCTGTTTCTCTGTTTCTCTGTTTCTCTGTTTCTCTGTTTCTTTGTTTCTCTGTTCTCTGTTTCTCTGTTTCTCTGTTTCTCTGTTTCTCTGTTTCTCTGTTTCTCTGTTTCTCTGTTTCTCTGTTTCTCTGTTTCTCTGTTTCTCTGTTTCTCTGTTTCTCTGTTTCTCTGTTTCTCTGTTTCTCTGTTTCTCTGTTTCTCTGTGTCTCTGTTTCTCTGTTTCTCTGTTTCTCTGTTTCTATGTTCCTCTGTTCCTCTGTTTCTCTGTTTCTCTGTTTCTCTGTTTCTCTGTTTCTCTGTTTCTCTGTTTCTCTGTTTCTCTGTTTCTCTGTTTCTCTGTTTCTCTGTTTCTCTGTTTCTCTGTTTCTCTGTTTCTCTGTCCTCAATCACGCCTAAACCGCTGTACCGATTTGGCTGAAATTTTGACTTAAGTATCATTGGGCCCGAGATGGTTATGGAGTACTAGAAATTTTGATCCGAGGCCCCGAATCTACTGGAAGTGTTAAAGAACCGGGGAAGTGGCTATTTAACAAATTTAGAAATTCTGTTTTTTTAGTGCACAAAATGCAATTAGGTATATTCCGATAAAATATTATAGCATTGGACCTGAATCGACTATTTAGAAGGCTGGATGTGTTAAGGCACCGGGGAAGTGGCTATTTAACAAATTTTAAAATTCTGTTTTTTTAGTGCACAAAATCTGGATTAATATGCGAAGCCGGGTATTTCGACTAGTATTGAATAAAAATAATAATTTTGTTAAATTTTAAATTACTTACCAACGACTGCCCCAAACAAATAATAAAATTTTATCTGATGATTATTTTCTTAATACTTAATTATGTTTTTCCAGAACTTATGAATAAAGGCTATTGAATTAAAAATCATTTTTTAATTATCACAAAAATAAACAAAATATAAATTAAGCTTAACAAACAATTAAATAGTTCTCATTTTTTCTCTAAATTTCATGAAAAAATGAATAAATAAACAATTAAAAGTTTCGTTGCATCTAGTTTCGAATAAAAAAATAAATTTTTTTTTTTATATCACTGACACAGACCATAATTATTTCTTTTTAAAAATTTTTGTCTTTTGACTTGAAAATATTTATGTATTTTATAATAAACAAAAAAAAAGTTTATTTTTGCACTGCATTGCAGATTAATTTAAAATTGATTCAAATTATACTTAAATTAATAATAAATTTATCAAAATTTGAAAAAACTTTTACTTCTAATAAATTCAAATTTAGATTTTCAAGATTAAAATATACTTTATATGTACACTGCCTATAATACATTACATACTATATCGCCTGCTCAGAAATGAAACAACGTATAATGAAAAGTATAGTTTCGAGTAATTTGAATTTAAAGTTTTGAAAATTAAAAAAAACGTATGAAAAAATATCAAGTAGCGTACAATTTTCATCTAAAAAACACATGTTAATCAACATTAAGAATATTGCAAAGCAGTTGTACTTATAAAATCGAGTACGAGGAATCGAATGGTGCTATTGTCAAATAATGACGTATAAATGTCATACGTTGTTTCATTTCTCAGCTGACGATATATAATGTTGAAAAGGTTAGATATCTGTAGGCAAATATTAAATTAACACTATAATACACAAGATTATTGTATAATTTAATATTAATGTAACTATCCAAATGGCTTTTATATCCATTTTGTTGTATGTACTTAATCTCGTAAGCTTCTTTTAGACAACGAATTCAATTAAACCAAATGTTCACAATATTGTTACCATAACGTTTAATACTAGCTCATATATTTCTTCGCAGAATTGTGTACATTTTTCTGGTTTTCGAGGTAGCAGTTTGTAAACAACGTTAGATATATAGTCTTCTTTTCGTTCTCGTTTCCACAACATAGAACTATTTTAAAAATAATTATTAAAATCACCTTTTTTCCGGACTTTTGATTATACAATTATTAACCAACCATAAATAAGAATAATTCGATTAAAGAAAAAAATAAATAAAAAAAAGTAAAAAAAAGCAATTCAAAAATAAAATTATAATTTTTTTTTTTTTATTTGAAAACTTTTACGATTTTCCAACAATCAATTAGAAATAAACAGAACATAAAAAAAAATGTTATCTGGAAAAAATAATATAATATGAAAAATCTTGTTAGAAATGGAAAGAAAATTTGAGATTCAAAATTATTTTCCATAAACAGATAAAACAATTTACAGACAATTTTATTTGTTGAATATATTTATTTTTTCTAAAATATCTTTTCCTTATTATTTTTCCTTTGGGGATATTGAGAAATTTCAAAGCGGAAATAAAGTGAAAAAGAAAAATGAAGTAACTTATTTGAAAATCTATTTCACAAGTAAATTTTCCCTTTTTTTTTATTCATTTAACATAGTTGCGGTGTCTGTGCGCAATTTTTCTGTAAAACAAAATAAAAATTGAATTTTTAGTTTCAAAAAATTATTTATTTCTCGCAATGGCATTTAACCTTATCAATCGGTGTGAAGTTTTATTTTGTGTTTTACACAAGAGAAAAAATACTATAACTTTAAAAATTTTAACAAAATTTTTGATATAAATATTTTGATATATTTTAAAATTTAAAATTAAATAAATAAATTAACAATAATTATGCATTTAGTAGGTCAATACCAAATAGCAATAAATTCACAACATAATACTTTATTTTTTGTTTAAGCTCTATAAACGATATTCAGGAAAAGGAACGAGCCTAAGAAATAATTTACAGAATAATGACATCTACCAAATTTTTTTATTAGTAGCATTATAAAAATCATATTTCTATACCTATTGTATGGGTAAATAACAATAGAACCTAGTTTTTGCATTTATCAGCTTACTGAAATTCAAAATTTAATGAAAATCTGAAATTTTAACATTCAATTTAACTTGACAAGCATGAAATCAAATTTCCCATTTTAACCGGTAATAAATTTCCAGTTAATTAAAAAAGAGAGTATTTATAATCAACCACAAAATTTATTCCAATTTAAGGTTAGTAAAAAAAAAATATCATCATTAATTTTAACCTAATTACTGACATTTAATATCCATTTTTTTTTTCCTGTTAGTAATAACTAAATTGTAATTAAAAATTTATACTATAAGGTCGCAACATCAAATATTAAAAATTTAAAAAGCAAAAAATTTCACCAACAACAAAGTAATTAAAGGTTAATGAAAAAATAATAATTTTTTTTTGTTTGTCTGTAATTAGAGATTAGCCAAACAAAATATTGACCAATTATGTAAATTAATATAACTACCTATTCAGTATTTATTGACTAAGTACAACAATGAAAATACGAAATAAAATCAACAATATATTTAAGCAGTGATTGTCAAGTTCTTACGAATTATTTTTTTTTATCTTGATAACGCCCTTTTCCATATAGAGACTATGAGTAAAGTATGATACAATAATTCATGGTAACTTCAATTGGTTTGTAAATTTATAAAAAATGTTTTAATATTTTCGATATTAATTAAATTTAAATTGACTTACATTGGAAGTATTGTACAAGGTATTGTGAACTTAGTATTGCAATGTTAATAGTAGAAAATAATATATAGAAAAAAAAATACATTTAATATTAAAAAATTTAGAGTTGCCATATTTACAAAATTTATATAATTTAGAATATTTTAATATTATGCAAAAACTTTCCATCTAAGAAGTTGAAAAAAAAGAAATGTAAGGAACCTTATTTTTTTCTAGCTACTCAATTTCGAATGTTTTAAATATATGAACACCAGAAAAGTTCAAGTATGATAAACTTTAAGCCTCGCAGTGTCAGTAAAGAATTTTTGAAATTAAAAAATATTCCAGAATTTCTCAGCGATTACCAAATGAAGTCGATTGAACATTTTGATAAATCTTTAAGACGTGAGAACAAAAAGTACCTATTAAAATAAAAATATCTTTCAAGTATAATAATACAGTAAACAATTTCAAACAACAAAAAAAAATAAGGAAATAAAATATTTTACAATCAAAATTTTTCTTTTTATTATGTTTTCCTAACAAAAAAAAAATATGTGTGGAAATAAAATTTTTTTGTTGAAAATTGGGTGAAAATAATTTTCTTGAGTCAATAAATTTCACATTTTATTTTTTTTTTTGCAGAAGAAGATCTAATACACTAAAAAGGATTGAAATCATAAAAAAATAAATAAATAAATATTAAAAAATGTATCCAACGAATGTACAAAGTTAGCTATAATATTTTTTTTATCAATATTTTATTCATATTTATTGAGTTCTAATTTGATTTTACAATATTCAAGTTAACATGCACTAGAGTGGAATTTACCATGTTTCATATCATATCATTCAACACTCATTTCGTTTTCGTTTTCATCGGAGGTCTAAAGCGTGTTTAATTAGAATAATTGGCAACAAATTCTAAATTCTGACCGGATCACTTAGCGGTAAAGTAATTTATGTAACTTTTGTTATTTTTACTTTAATTTTTTTATGATTCCCAGGAGCTTAAAAATATTAACTTATTATTATTAAAATCAGTTCAACTATAAGGGAGGTGGAGCGTTCCTTCAAACCGTCATATAAAATTCGTTTTTAAACAACAAAATTCTTATGACTGATTCCATTTTAATATACAAAGAAGTTAATTCATATTCATAGACTACATAATTTAAAGAATTTACTTATTAATATAAAAAAAAAAAAAATTCTCAGAAAATGTTCATCTACTTATTATACTAAATACATGATAAAATACAATACATAATACAGTAATTTTCATAAAAAAAGTAAATTTGGCCAAAAATGGAGTTATCTACTTATTGACAAATGTGTGAGAATTATATTTGTATTATATTATATATATAACCGCTAAATTTTTTTGTCATAACCGCGAAACTAGAATTTATATGAGTTTCGCGGTTATAACAAAAATTTTTGTTATAACCGCGAAACTAATTTTATTTTTGTCATAACCGCGAATTCGCAGTTATGACAAAAAAAATGTTAAGTTTTTCGCGGTTATAACAAAAATGTTTGTTATAACCGCGAAATGATAAAAATCGAATTTTTGTGTTTCGCGGTTATAACAAAAATTTTTGTTATAACCACGAAACACAAAAATTCGATTTTTGTCATTTCGCGGTTATAACAAAAATTTTTGTTATAACCGCGAAACACAAAAATTCGATTTTTATCATTTCGCGGTTATAACAAAAATTTTTGTGTAACCGCGAAACACAAAAATTCGATTTTTTTCATTTCGCGGTTATAACAAACATTTTTGTTATAAGCGCGAAACGCAAAAATTCAATTTTCGCTGTTATAACAAACACAAAAATTCGATTTTTGTCATTTCACGGTTATAACAAAAATTTTTTTTATAACCACGAAACACAAAAATTAGATTTTTTTCATTTCGCGGTTATAACAAAAATTTTTGTTATAAGCGCGAAACGCAAAAATCTAATTTTCGCGGTTATAACAAAAATTTTTGTTATAATCATGAAACAGAAAAATTCGATCATTTTGAAAATTGCGCTAGCCGCAAATCCCACTGACCAACCGCCCGCCCGCCCGCCCGCCGCCCTGCTGCCCCCTCCCCTCCCGTGGGCTTACCACTCAACATTTTTTTATCGAGGTCTTATTTCATTTTTCAAAATGATCGAGTTTTTGTGTTTCGCGGTTATAACAAAAATTTTTGTTATAACCGCGAAATGAAAAAAAATGAATTTTTGTGTTTCGCGGTTATAACAAAAATGTTTGTTATAACCGCGAAATGATAAAAATCGATTTTTTGTATTTCGCGGTTATAACAAAAATTTTTGTTATAACCGCGAAACACAAAAATTCGATTTTTGTCTTTTCGCGGTTATAACAAAAATTTTTGTTATAACCACGAAATGATAAAAATCCAAATTTTGTGTTTCGCGGTTATAACAATAATTTTTGTTATAACCGCGAAACGAAATTTTTTCAATTTTTTGCCATATTTTTTCGCGGTTATGACAAAAAAAAAATATAAGATATTTTTCGCGGTTATGACTTTTTTATTTTTTATTTCGCGGTTATGACAAAAAAGTTTCGCGGTTATGACATTCGCGGTTATGTCATGTAGCCATTATTGACTTACTTATTGTGTTGACGGCATTCGGTATTAATATTGAAATACATACTCAAAAATTTTAGACATTTTGAATTTTTTTCAAAAATAATTGAATTTAAAAATTATCTACAATACAGGTACTGCAATAGTGTAACTTTTGCATATTTAATGTATATGTATAATGTATATTGATATTGTACATGCAACAATTACATCATCTAATGAAAATTGTTATTATATTGAATATAGTCAAAATGTTAATTTATAAATTATTAGATTGGTTTATAATTGATAAATCGCAATATTTTTCATGATAAATAAAATTTACGGCTATCACTCTATTTAAAGAAAATTTTACTCTTTCATTTTATTGATCAAAATATTCCAATACAGGAAAACAAGAGAAAAGATGAAACTTTATTTTTATTCACAATTTTTTTTCGATTGAATTAAAAACTTATCTAGAAACAAATGAAAGGTGTTGTGTAACCCAATGATTTATTGGGTCGATGTACCACTATTGTTAGTGCACCACTTATTGTTAGTTTTTTAAAAAAAGGTTTTTTTTAAGAGTTTCTTTTCACAAACTTTAACGTTTGGGCTATGCAAATTAAGTACATAATCGGCAGTTAATTTTTAATGTATAGTGAATCACCAATAATAAGTTTGTAACGAAAAAAAATTTTTTTTTTAAAATGAGTTTTGCGATTTTCATTTTCGTTAACAATTTTGACAAGGCAACAACATTTTCTAATTAGCAAATAAAATCTTACTATTTATTCGAATTTTGAGTTTTAGCATTTAGAACGTAAGTGGCACATCTGTTAATTAACGAAAACTTTGTTCTCCCTCGTATTACTGATTGTAACAATAAGTGGGAACAATTTTTTGCTTAAATTACCACTTATTGTTAGTGAAAGTTTTTAATTTTTTTAAATGTTTTTTCTGGGAAAATGGCGTCGATACGACGAAAACAACCATCAAAAGAAAAATTAAACGGTGTCAATACGATAAATTATCGTTAGAGAAAGCAATAGAGGCAGTAAAAAACGGTTTGTCCAAATATAACAATAAGCTAGTAAAAATTGCATGTACTTTACACCACCATTTCATATATATATTAAAAGGAAAGTGTCCAAAAGAATTTGTAGGTCACGGAGGATTTTATTCGATTTTAAGAAATAATGCAGAAAAGCAAGAAAAGCAAGTGAAAAAAGACAAAAACAACAAACATGGAAAAAACCAGAACCGACAAAAAGCGAAAAATTATTAAAACTAAGAAAATAGATAGAAAAAACTTTAAGTTATTGAGGCCGATTTATTATCAAATTTCGAAGGTTTTAATGCAACTGGAACTGACTATCAAATTTGAATTATTTTTATTTATTAAAATAAAAGCAGCTGACGTAATGATACTGAATTACAATCACTATTTAAATAAATTTTGACTTTTCATTAGCTTAAGTTTTCTTTCTTTATTTAAGACTGAATAAAATCATTTTTGATTTATTTCATTTAAATTTAAAAAAAAAAATAAGTTAAAAACGAGTTTTCCAAAAAACTGAGGCCAGGCCGCATGAAATAGTAGAAAATAACTTTTTCTTTACACATAGAGGTGGACTCAGATTTTTTGATTGGGACGTAAGTGATTTGATTCATGAAGAGAAAGAATATTCAAGAGAAATGTCCCAATCAAAAAATCTGAGTCCACCTCTGTGTGTGAAGAAAAAGTTATTTTCTACTTTTTCATGCGGCCTGGCCTCAGTTTTTTCGAAAACTCGTTTTTAACTTATTTTTATTTTCTGCTTTTTCACGTTAACTAAATTGTTATTATGTGCTGCATGGATGTTTGAAAACAATTTTATGACTAATCATATCGATGAAAATTTTTCCGATGATTTTTCCGCTTTTTCGGGTTTTCCATGGAGTTTTCTGCAAAAGCAACTTTATGCAACTCATTTCGCTCTACAACTTTGTCTCAGGTTGCAAAACCCTCAAACGCTTCCTTGGTCGGAAAAACTCCGGAAAAGCGTTTTACATGAATTTTCTTCGATTTTTTCTGGCAAGTTTTCACCATTGTCGGAGAGAAAGAAATGATGCCAGTTGATAGGGAACTTGATCCTGCATATTTTAGAAAACTTTTATACCGGAAAATTTTCCGGAAAAGTAGGAAAATTCCGAAAAATTTTTTCGGAAAAATCAGAAAACTTTGCATTTTTTCTAAAACGGATTTATCAAATTTGTACCGAATTTTCAAATGATGCCAAATTTCAGCTCGCTGTGATGACGAAAAGTGGGCCTACGAGAGTGTCGAAAATAGTAAAGAAATATACAGACAAATTACTTTCCAAGTTAATAAGAATTGTGTCCTCAACAATTAATTTCATTAAAAAAAAAAAAAAAAAAAAAAAAAGCTTATTTAAGTTAAACAAAACTATTGTATTTGGAAATTTAATGATTTTTGTTATAAAAAAATTTGTAACAATAAGTGGTACCTAGGGTTTCTAAATATCCGACCTATTTGATTATTCGGATATCGAATACATAAAAAATAAATTATCCGGATAATACGGATATCCAGATAATTAAAATAAATAATAAGAAATATCTTTTAATTTGTGGTATTTAATTCAAAATAACAAAAATAGTAACAAATAATAGAATAGTAATAAAAGTAGAATTATTAATAAAATTAATTAATGAATAAATGAAATTATTAAATGAAATAAAGTAATAAATTAAATTATTGTTTCATTTTTAAAAATGCATAAAATTTTGCGTTTAAAGTGACGAAAATGAGTCGAGTTCTAATTTTTGGTGAGAAAACACGTGCTCCGTTGCACTAGATGTAGGTTTTATTGTTAATAATGTGCGATATATAATATTTAAATTGTCTGTCTTTTAGCAATGTTTTTTCAGCAATGTTGTACTTTCTTCATTTTGCTTCTCAACATGGGTAATTGAAGAAATCGCATCGTCAAGTTGTTTCTGTAGTGACGATTTGTTACAAACTGCACTATTTAGACTTCCATTATCTTCACTTTCAATAGTAGTTTCTTCTATGATTGCCTCAAAGGTTACTATGTGAACAAATTTGAATGTTCTTTAAAAAAATGTATTCTTTTTTATTTAAAAAAGTAAGCTTATTTACAAAATAAAGGGTATTATAATATCCGAATAATTGCAAAAAAATATCCGGATAATCGAATAGTTAAAATGTGTCGAATAATCCGGATAGTTCGATATCCGGATATCCGGATTAGAAACCCTAGGTACCTTTATTAACAATAAGAGAAACATACTAACAATAAGTGGTGAAAAATGGATAAATTGAGAAAATGAAGAGTTTTCACAAATTTTTCCAATGATAATGCGAATCGGAAAATGACAATTTATTTAATATTAAAAAACCTTTATTTTTATCAAATAACGTTTTATGCAACATTAACAGTTTGATTTTAAAAAAAATTAGAACACTGAAAATTCCTTATACTAACAATAAGTGGTGCAT
>OZ023273.1:27577093-27760219 GCA_964007475.1 Hybos culiciformis | reverse complement strand
CTTTTAAAACAATCTAGCGTTACTGATAAAAGGCTTAATGAAACTGTAAGTACTAAAAATAATATCTCGACTGTATTATTTTTCCCAAACTTTTGATAAAAATATTAAATTCAGAGATTGTAAAGTAAAGTAAAAAGATAATTAAAAAAATCAAACGTTCAGGACTGGGGACGTCTAATTTGAATTTCTTTAATTTTAAAAACAATTTTAATTCCATATAATTATAAAAATGTTTTAATTTTTCTGATAAATTGCAGTTTCTACCCAGAAATAAAATTCTGCTAGAAGTTTTTTTTTCTATACAATCTTCGTCGAATTTTTCACGGCTATTTATTTTCTGTAAAATAAGACAAACAAAAATTGCAAAAATAGAAAACAGAAAAATGTTTTTAAATTTCCAGCGATGGCTGTTAATTGCTTGATAGTATACCTGGAAAAAAACATAACTTCTTTTCATTTCCTGAGCTAAAAATAAACAGAAATTCAATAACATGTCAAAAAATGTTGTCATGTGTTAAAACAAATTAATGCAATTAGTATTTTTTTTTGTAATACGGTATTAGATATTACAAAAATTTTTGATTATTAGAAAAAAAAATTTATGTTCAGTTTTTTTGTTATGAACACTTAACAACCCTCTTAGAGAGGATATTAAAATCCAAAGATCTTGTAAATATTTCTAATCCATTCAGATATATTCTCCTGCCTTAAACTGACTGAAACAAGAATAATGTACTTTCAGTGTATTTATTGAACTTTTTTTCAGGTTGACATTCTAACAAAACAACTTATTTATTCAGATTTCAAAATTTTCATTTGTGGATTATTTGAATTAAGTTCAAGAACTGTTTTATTATTTTTTCAATCAATAATAACAAATTTACTTGTTTTAATACAATTTGATCAAACTTCTGATATAAATTAATGATTAAAATAAAAAAATAATAAGAGATATGTATTTATAAAACAAAATATAAAAAAAATAAGAAAACTTACCGATAAAGAAATAAAATAACAAGAATCTTCATATCGTTCCTCATCTTACGAATTGTCGTAAGTGATTTTTCACTTTTTTTCAGGAAAGATGATTTTAGTTTTTATTTACCTTAAATTTCCTTTAAATTTATAGTTACGCCATTTCTATTGTTACATTTTTTTACTGTATAAAAAAGAATTTTGAAAATCCGTCACGACAGAATTTAAAGAGGGCATATAATATGACTATAAAAAAGCTTGAAATCAGAAAATCCTCCAAATTCGGGTTACGGCACTTCGTGAGATGAGGGACGTAATTTATTTAAACATTTAAATCTAAGAAAATATTGTATATATTATCTTATAAGTTGTATCTGTTGTATCTGTATCTATAACTTTTTCTTAATAAAGAACTGTTATTCAAGGAAAAATATAATAAATAATTAACTCTATTTTTAAATATCTACTACTCATAATTATAATAGTGAATGACATTATAATTGTCCAATATTCATAAAAACTATAAAAAAATTTAATAAAATTACAGTTTTTATAAGGATAATCTTCCATGGTTTATGAGCAAACAATTTGAAACAGAGTTCAAGACAAGTAAAGAATCTTTTTTTCTTATCCTAATTTTAATGAATACAATCACTTTTCTAGTGAAATAATTAAAAAGATTCTAGTTTTTTTTTTTAATTAAAAAGAGAAAAGAAATTTACATTTTACAGAATAAACCATCGAATACAAAATAAATATACTAACAAAACATTTTAGTTAGTTAGTGTTAAATTTTTTTTTTTAAGGAAAGATATTAAATGCAAAACATCAAAAAAAAACATTTTAAGATATTTAAATAAAGTTCTTTATTCACATTTTTCTATACATTTGAAAAATTTTCTTTTTTGCTCCTATTTTCATAAGAGAATTGAAGCCGCATTGCTACACAAATATATTTTCAATTCCTGTTCTGAATACAAAATAGTGCAGCCGTAAAATCATTTAATTTTTAGTTTTATTTTGGATGTACATATACATAATATAACTAACTATGGATATAACTTTTAAATTGTATAAAAAAATATTATTAACAAATTTGAGTTATACATATTCGAATTATATTTTTAGTTTAATGCACCCTTTGGATTTTTTTTTCGAGCTCAATTTATTTAAAAGCAAATAAGTTATATAGATTGCTACAAAAAAAAATCTATTGAAAGTATGTATTATGTAGATAGAAATATACTTTATTAAACTGTGAATTAACTATATTATAAAATTATTGGAATGATATAATACCGTAGTAAAAAATATTGTTTATCTGCATTAAATTTTTGAAAATTCACTATACTTATTAATGTTAGACTTAAAGCAGATTAATCTTTAAGATATTATCTGCAATAAAATGGAACTTTAACTTTTTTATAGCTGTAATAAATTCTTTCAGTTTAATAACAGTATATACATAGTACTTTTACGAACAAACTTATACTAAAAGTAAAATTTTAAGTTTTTAGCTGCCACCATAAAGTAATTTTTGGAGGAATGTTCCGAAAACCTGTTCACAGCTAATCTTACCTGAAAGCAAAAAATCAACTGCATGGGTTTATCCTTTATTTTATTTTGAAAATTTAAATTTAATTTTTTTAATTTAAAAATTATAACTTTTTTTTTTAAATTAAATTTATTTTTAATTTTTAATCATTTGAAAATTTTTGACAGCAAAATTTATCTGAAAAAAAAATTCAGATTGAATTGAAACGCAATTAAAAAGAAACAAAAAAATTATTTTATGAAGTAATGAAATTTTTCAGATAGCAAAAAAAATAAATTCAATTTTCTTAATTATTTGAAAATGTTTTTAAAAAATTCTTTTTTCGAAAAATAGGTAAAATTAATACCTTTGGTTATCTCTAAATTTGCTTAAATATAAATAGAATAATAACATAGAAAATCGGTTTTTACGGTACCATTTTTCAAATAGGTAAATTAGCTGTGATCAAGGCATTACTCATAATTTAACTTCGCTAACTTTACAATAATTTCGTGATTTATTCCGATTAAATTATTTTTGGTGAAACTAAATATATTCATTAAAATTACGTTTAACATTATATTTTTAATTGAGGATAATATAAAACATAAATAATTAGATATAAAACATAAATAATTAGATATAATTAGATATAATTATTATAATTGAATAAAATTTTTTAATAAAGAAATAAATTAAAAGGAAATACCAAAAATATTTAAATTAAAATGTCATAATTAAGTACAATGTATTGAAGATAAAAATTCAAAAAAAATAAATAAAAGGTACGTCATAATGCCCATAATATGTACGTATATGTTATTAAAAATATATATAAATAAATACTACAGTAAAATCTTTATCCCAACAAAATTTATCATTTTTAAAGAGAAAATAAAATAAAAAATCAAAACTTAATTTTTTGTCATCACATCGCACTTACTTAGAAAATGATTTCTACTTTTATTTTCTTTTAACATTTTTATTACCAGATAAAAGAATTTAACGAAGCGAGCCAGAATTTTTTGGTATGATAAATTTATATACATAATATATATTAGATTTTTTGGTATGATAAATTTATATACATAATATATATTAGTATGTATAAATTAGTATGTATACTTACATTATATATGTAAATAAAAAATTATTTGTGCGCCCAATGAATTTATGAAACAAAAATGTTGTCATCATGTCTGTCGTTCATTTGCAGAATGGAATATGTCCAGAATTTTTCTCAAATCCCAAAAAAATTTATTATACGATCATATATTGTGAAAAACAGTATACGGGTAAATATTAAATGCACAAATATCCTTCCATACTTTTATGTAACGTTTTTAGATCAAATAAAATGGACTTAAATTACAATCATTTTATTAAAAATTATTTTTAAAAACTTTTTTGCATATCCCAAAATGAAACTCATCTTGATCCAATTTTATCCAATTTTTCAAAAAAACTGAATTTTTAAATCCATTTTTTTTTAGTAAACAGAGAAACATTTTCAACCCAAAGTTAATCTAATTAGGTTTTGAATATCTTAATTTTTTTTTTGACCATATCCCATTCTGCAAATATGCGACAGATTTGTACAATAAAATATACATAGACATTTTCATTTCTAAAGCATGTACCTCACATAATATCATTAAAAAGGTGAAAATTTATATATATTTATACAATCAGTAAGAAGTCCAAATAAGTAAAAAAAAATACATAACAATAAAAAAAAATGAATTTGGTCCTACTAAATTAAAGAATGTCTACAATGTTTGTATATTCATAATCATATTCATATACATATGTGTATTTTATGTATATACCATATCAATGGTCACTTAATATTTTTGGGTTCCCTTTTTAAACAAGTAAAGCAACTATTTTTAATTTATATACATACATAACATTAACATTAACATAAAATAATTTAAACAAGCAATAAATACGCAAAACAAAACTTTTTGTGACTTTTATAAGTAAATAAATAATTAAAAAGAAAAAAAAAAGCAAAATTCTTTATATTTCTAAAATGCACAAACAAAAATAATAAATAATTTTTTATTATTTTAACTTTTGTGTATCATTTTAAATTTACATTTTTATGTTTTTTTTTTAATTTCCCAAAATGTTGAAAAAAAATTTCCGGAAGAAAACGAATTCCAAATTTTATTATTTTTATGTATCCGGAATAAATTTTCCGAAAGCAAATATAAAATACAGAAAATTAAACAAAATCAAAAACAAAAATATTTTTTGAAAAATTAAAAGAGAGGCGGATAAACAAATTAATATATGCATTTAATAATTTTTATCAGAGTTATAATAAAATGCTAATTTTGTTGTTTTAGTCAAGTAAATAAAGAAATTAACTAAAATTATTTTTATTTTTCAAATTCTTGTATTAAATTTCCAAACAATGATAATCAATATGTCACTTCGTAAATATTTTCTTTTAACCACAAATGATAACTATAAAATTTTCTCTTTTATTTATCTATTTATTAAGAATATTTTCATATATGTATTTATTTTAATACATATTTATTAGAGTTAAAAATATTACTTTTTTCTTACATTTAAAAATTCAATTTTTATTGTTTAATTTTATATAATTTTGTTTGATTTGTATATAAATAAGAAATATTCATGTTTTTATGTAAAACCTATGTACATAATTATCTTCAATCTACAAAATTTTCTCTTTTGTTTTTCTGTATTTCGGACGAAAATTAAATTTATTTAATATGCTAAAATTATTAAAAGATACTTTATTTTCATTTATCCACACAAAACCTACACCATGTAATTAAAGGATAAAGTTAGTCATTTTCCGCTCCAAAAAAAAAAACATCTGGCCTGCATAACAGTGCTAAAAATCATTTCATTATTATACAAAAATATATAACTACTTAATATATTATATGTGTAAGTATTTACATGATATAATATATATAAGCAAATAAATATGTTTTTTAATAATATAAACTTCAAAATATTGAACATTTGAGTCACAATAATATGAATGATAAAGACAATATGAACTATAAATATGTTATGTGAAACTAAGTTTTCTTTTTGCCACACAAGCAAGAAAATGTAAAAATTTTATAACTATTGTCGATGTAAATGTTTTTTAAATTGGTTTCAAACTAGGTACCTACCCATATTTCGATATATTCTTAAAATAAAATGAAATATTTAAATTTTCTATAAAGCTTTTCTGTAAAAATTTAAGAATACGAATTTTAAACAGATATCTAGATATATAATAATATTAACATAAATATTTATAAAATTTTTCTTTTATTAAAAATAAAAATTATGGAATTATTTATTATTATATTATTCAAAATTTACTTCTTTCTATTTCCTTTAATATTATATAATTTCAAAAATAAAAGTTTCTAACATAATAATACTATCAATATTATGATTTTATGAATTGTAATATTGTAGTCATGAATATTCAATAAAAACCAAATCTATTTAATATCTAATTAAAAATCTCTGAATATTAAAATTTATTATCCTCTTCAAATCAAAAATAGAATAAATTAAATAAAATAAATTAATCAAAGGATTCAATATTCTTCTTTCATTATTATTATTATTATTATTATTATTATTATGTTGTATGGATAGGTATACATATTATAGCATTATATTTACTATGACTGTTTTATGTAGGTACATACATTAATAAGTCTCTGATGAAAATAAAATTAATGTTTCCAACCATAGCAAGCAAAACAAATATTGTTTACACAATTGGCATTTTCACAAGATGAAAGAGTGAATTTTTGTTCTTGGTTGATATGTATTTAAAAAAAAAAAATTAGAAAACAAGTAGGTGCATTATGAAAAAAAAAAATGCGATAGTATATAATGAATATTTTCGTTCCAAGAATTTATATATTTACTTAAACATTATATTGTTGAATCTTTAATTTTAATATTATTTATCATAGGTACAAATGTACTGTTATGACTTAACCAAAGAAAAATTTGTTATTCTCGTAATTTTTATTGTTAACTGTAAAGATTGAGAAATTGAAGTGGTATAGAAAATTTTCTACTAAGTAGGATAGGATAAAAATTGGCTCTATACCCTATATAAATATTTACATTCTAGTCTACAAATTATTAAACCTTTTTTTAATATTGTCATGAAGAATAGGCGCAATTTAAGTTTATTGATTGTATTGATTTCCTTGAAAAATAAAATTATAGATATTTTTTTATACATCATACTTTAAGATTTCTTTTGAAATAAGTTTTATACTTGTTTATCCTCCTTCATATTATTTTAGTTTTATCATAAAGGAAGTATAAATAGAGAAACTAGTCCCGTACAAAAAAAGCAAATACAAATAGTGAAACAAAAAATCCATATCACAACCCCATGAGCTTTTTTTTGTATTTTTAGAGAATTCCACTCTCACAAAAGCTTTTAAAACTTTCAAAATAACAACAGTTCTATACAATTTTTTAAGTTTTAAAAGCTTTTGTGAGATTGGAATTCTCTAAAAATACAAAAAAAAAGCTCATGGGGTTGTGATATGGATTTTTTGTTTCACTATTTGTATTTGCATTTTTTGTATGGGACTAGTTTCTCTATTTATACTTCCTTTATGGTTTTATAAAATACTTTAGAGATATATTTTTTACTATGAAAACGTGACTTTGCAAATTTTATTAGAAAGAAAATATTATATATTAGGAATCTTTTTATAATAAAACTTTGATTGTTATACTAATCTTCTATGGAAAATTCTATTTATCTATTTCTTCCTTTTCCCGTAAAGATTTTATTAAAAAGCAGCTAAAACGTGATAAAAGATATATTTTTCACATGTTTGTAACTATTTAGAGACATTATTAACATTATTTTTTAAAATGTAGTGGAATGAAAATAAAATATTAATATTTTTTTTTTTTCTAGAAGAAAAACCTAAGCTTTTCTAAAGCACAAAAAAAATATTATAAATCAAGAAAATTACAATAATTGCATGTGCGAGAAGTAAGCAATAAATTCACTTAAATTGCCAGCAATAAATTTGCTTAAATACATCAGCGCCACCATCGCTTAAATTTAGAAATATAATAGAGGATAAAATGTTAGGAAAAAAATGGTAACAAATTTTAACCACTAACAAAGAAATTTTAATGGGGGAAGGAAATAAGGCCGCGTGAAATAAGCCGCGATGATTTTTGTTGCGGTCTTCTTTCATTTTGAAAAATGAAATTAGACCGCGAAAAAAGTCCTCACGGCCTTATATCATTTTGAAAAATGAAATAAGACCGCGACAAAAAAAAATTATCGGAGGTCTAATTTCAGTTTTATAAATGTAATAAGACCGCGTAATCTTGTGAGGTGAGCACACAGAGCAGGGGGCAGCAGGGCGGCGGGCGGGCGGTTGGTCAGTGGGATTTGCGGCGCCGCAAATCCCACTGACCAACCGCCCGCCCGCCGCCCTGCTGCCCCCTGCTCTGTGTGCTCACCTCACAAGATTACGCGGCCGCGAGGCCTTTTTTTGCGGTCTAATTTCATTTTTCAAAATGAAATGAGACCGCAACAAAAAATCCTCGCGGCCTTATTTCATGCGGCCTTATTTCCATCCCCCATTAAAATTGCTTTGTTATTGGTTAAAATTGTTCACTATTTTTTTCCTAACATTTTATCCTCTATTATATTTCTAAATTTAAGCGATGGTGGCGCTGATGTATTTAAGCAAATTTATTGCTGGCAATTTAAGTGAATTTATTGCTTACTTCTCGCACGTAATAATTGCAATAAGATTATTGATAGAAATTTAGCAGCGTTATAAGAATATGTTTTTATGGCATTGAACGTAGACTTACATAATATACATAGGTATCTACGTTCTAAACATATAAGCTTAATTAAGCTCATAGTTTTTGAAGAGAAAATAAAACCAAAAAGCATGTATATAAAGAGGAATCAGTCCCATACAAAAAAAAGAATTAAAATAGTGAAACAAAAAATCCATATCACAACCCCATGAGCTTTTTTTTTGTATTTTTTGAGAATTCCACTCTCACGAAAGCTTTTAAAACTTTCAAAATAACAAAAGTTCTATACAATTGTGAAAGTTTTAAAAGCTTTTGTGAGAGTGGAATTCTCAAAAAAAAAAAAAAAAGCTCATGGGGTTGTGATATGGATTTTTTGTTTCACTATTTTAATTCTTTTTTTTGTATGGGACTGATTCCTCTTTATATACATGCTTTCTGATAAAACGGTTATTTTTTTTAACTAAATTAAAAAATGTACCTACATAACATATTTATGTAATTATAAAATTGCTGTTAATTAATTCGTATAATTTCAGCATTTTAAGAGTTACTATATAACATTTAAAAACATAGTGTTTAACTTTAGGTTCTTTGATGCAAGAACTTGAAGTCTAAATCTAAACCATGATGGAAAATTAATTACTATACATTCAATTTGGCTCAAATTTAATTTCAACTATTATGCTGTTCCGAAATCTCGATAACAATTTTCTTTTTATAATTTTATGAAATTGATATTTTACCCAAGAGCTATAAATTTTAATAATTTTAATAGAAAATAATGTGTCTTTTACTTTATATCATTCATATTACATATATTATCCCTTTTTAGATCTTCAACCTTCAAAATAATTTATGTCATAATTTAGCATGCATATACATTAAAAAAAAACTTTTTCAATTCTCTGTCAACATTATTTCTCTGTTTTTTATTGACCTTTTTATTGCTGGAAGATATTATGTTTTCTTGGCAAATTAAAAAGTTTTTTTTTTTTTTAGTTAATCCTTCGAAATTGTGTAAAGATATGAAAATTATCTTACGTGTAAAATTCATTCACATAAAAAATTAAAAAAAAAAAAAGTATATACATACATATTATATAATATTTAAATATACATATTATATAATATTTAAATATACATATTATTATACATATATATAATAATAATTATAATAATAATACGAAAGATACTATCATTAAATTTTAATTTATGCAAATAGCTATAATGATGAAAATTTTCTTTATTTTCTTTTATTCTTCTATTATTTTTGCTTTAACTTTCTCAAGGGAATATGTTCCTCATCTGACATAACTTTCAGATTTTACTTTAATCCATTTTTATAGAAAACAAAAAAAGTTATACTGATTATTTAAGTTAAAAATTTGAATTCATTACAAAATTTTTAAATTTCATATAATAACATCAATGTAAAATATTTTATACATTTTTTAATTTAAATTTTAAATTCAGATAGGTAATAAAAGTTTTTTTTTTAATTTTATTTTCATTTGCGTACAAAGTTATGTTAATATGCGTCTGTGTATATAAGTTTTAGAATGTTTTAGCTCAGCGATGGCATTTACACGGCACGCTTGCCAAAATTAACACGCGACAAAAAATTTCCGGCACAATAAGAAATTAAAAAAATTATGTAAAAAAAAAAAGAATTTCTAGGCTGTTGAAAATTGTAAATTATCCGGACTTATTCGATATACAGGATTTCGATAACAACCTTATTAACTGGATGAAATTAGAAAATTTAGAAATGCAGACAGTAGATTTGCAATCTAATCCTATTTGGACACAAAAATTTGTGAATATGCGAAAAAATATCGAAGAATTGGAATATCATCGATTGTCACAAGATGAAGAGTCAGAATGTCGCATTGAAAACTTAATATTAGAAGTGTGGAATAGTATGCCAGAGGCATTTTCTTCTATAAAAATATTAGCAATCGCAATGTTAACCATTTTCTCTTCCACTTATTCCTGTGAAAGTCTTTTTTCTGTACTAAATCATGTACTTTCAAAGACAAGAAACAGATTAACAGAGGAAGACTCAGCAGCTTGTATTACCGTACAATCGACAACATACCATCCCGATATTAAAAACCTTGCAAATAATATGAAACAAAAATTTTCTAACAAAATTTAAGAATTTTTTATTAAAATTATTATTAAACTTTATAATTTTTTTATATAGGTACTATATTTTTTTATATTGAATAAAAATTATCACATGAACTTAGATATTTCTGTTTTCTTGTTTATTTATAATCAATAAAAAAGTGTATATATAGGTACATATAACAAATAAAAGGTAAGCTGGAACGCCAAAAAAAAATTGCAATTAAATTTAGTTAATTTTGGCACTTTGATAAAATCCTATTTGCCATCCCTGTTTTAGCTAATGTTATGCTAATATTTTAGCTAGTGTTATTATATTGTCAACAACAATCTACAAATATATATATAGAAGCTTAAACTTCATTTTCTAAAATAAAATTATATACCTATATAACTTAAAACAGATTTTAAATTTTAAATATCTTATAGGACTTAAATATTTAGAGCAAAACTAATGTGTTTTTTTTCTCCAAACTTATAATAATTATTTGTCAAAATAAAATCACCACACTATAAAAAAAATTATATTAACTCGTTATTTATATAACAACGTTGGAATATTAAATATCAGAAACTGCCAGATAAGGATGACTATACTAATCCTATAATAATCTCAATAAATTTATAGTGATT
Organism: Hybos culiciformis; assembly: GCA_964007475.1. NCBI lineage: Eukaryota > Metazoa > Arthropoda > Insecta > Diptera > Hybotidae > Hybos > Hybos culiciformis. The sequence continues at coordinate 27,749,127 of OZ023273.1, read as the reverse complement.
AAACATAATTGTACAGTACATAAATATACCTGAATAGTGCATATTTTTATGATACAGACAGTTGTTCATCATCGTTGTATGTATTATTTATTTGTGTATTCTGATATTTTATCTCATCCATTATTAAATTTCATTGAAAGAAATCATAATATAGTCACTAAATAAAAAAATTCATGTGCATTTTTTGACATAATGATTGGCAGTTTTAATGTTCAAAATTTTAAACTGAAATATATGTATATATAAGTTATAAGTGTACAAGTAATTTAATTTATTTTGAATGATATTTTGAACGATAAAAATTCATTTTATTTTTCATGTATCATGATAAAAATGACGTCAACTATAGAACTAAAAATATAGATATCTAAACATTTTATATGCGGCATTCCATTAAACCCAATAAATTGAATATACATTGTTTCAGTTAGTTGTTTCGGTGATAGTTTTAGTCATGGCAAAAGGCGGCTCATGTGTAATTATTATCATAATGTAATTATTATACCAAAGGCACTTCTACATAACAAGTAATAATATCATAATTCTAAAACTTTTATTTATATTTGTAAATTGATCCTGTATGAAACGAAAACAAACTGAACAAAAGTAATACTTACTTTTTCTAATGAAAATTAAGTTAATATAGGACCATTAAGTTAATATAGGTACAATAATCAATGTATAAAACAAAATAAATTTTATAATAGAGAGAAATATAATCCAAATATTATTTTTTAATAGTAATAGTATACACTGTACCTTGTAAGTACTACTTGCTTTACAATACAGACATTTTTGTGATTTTTTTGATGCACATCTTCAAATCAAATGTAAAATGTACTAGGTATATAAAATATAAATAAACCAATTTTCTCTATTGATAAGTTGAAACTTCAATGTTAGCTTAAATTCTTAAATTAAAACATTTATTTCGTAAGATCTTTGGAAACTTTCCAAATGTCAAATTGTTTCAAAAAAAAAAAATAACAAAAAGGATATTTTTTCACCAATATCTTTAATTTTTTTAGAATTTTTGTCACAAATGTTATAATTTAATATTTTATAGTTTAATTTTATTTTTCTTCAAACTTTGAACTTTAAACAAAAATAAAAGATTTATTTTATTTTGATTGAAGAACACTTTTGAAGCCTTCTGTTTTTACCCTTTTAAAGTTTTCTCATTAAAAGTTTTTACAAAGTGTTGAAAATTATTCCCTTCTTGTAAAAATATTTATGTTATTTTTTTTTGCTAAGAAAATTTCATCGTTACCTTTATCAATGTAAATATTATGGTTAATAAAGGAAAATAAATCAAGAAAAAACCTTAATTAATATACCAAAATCATTGAATCAATTAAAATAAAAACTTTTAGCAAACTTTTTTTTTTTTTTGTTTTTTCTTTTTATTTTGATAATTTTGGAAATTTGATCATTACAAAATAAATCCTTAATGAAAATGAAAATAATATTTTAATAAGTAGGTACATATTATTTTGTTTTTCATAAGTAGATTGATTCAAAAAAAAAAATGATTGAATAATAAAATAAAATAATTTTCATCATTGATTTGAAGGCTAACACTAGATACATTGTAATGCAAACTGCTCTAGTTCGATTTTACGTTATAAATTTCGTATATTATCTTTTTAATTCTATTAGTGCAGAATTCAACAATTTTAGCCAATAACATTGATCACACTATTAAAATTAATTAAAAATGGAAATTCGATAAATTATAAGTTTAGAGAAAACTATGAATCTTTTTATTTTCCATGATATTATATTATTTTTAAATATCATCAATTAAGAGGTTATAGTCTATCATTTCATAATAACTATGTACAGTACATCTATATCTGTATTATTTGAAAGCTTGAAAAAAAAAAATGTAGTATAATAAATTGAGATAAAATTTTTTGTATATCGGATTATATTTATGTTTAACGCTATATTGATTTATGATTGAAAACTATTTTGTCAATTAAAAATTGCAACACAATTGCAATTAAAATTTTTAAATTCGTATATAGATTGATTTCAAATCAATCATTATGTCAAAAAATGAGCAAAGATGTTTAGTGTTTTTTTTTTTTTATTATTAAAGATAATAAATTTATAATCATTTTTTAAAAAGTATAGTATTGAACTGAATAAATGCTGTTCTGCAATATGGGAGCTTGACAAACTAATTTTCTTTTTAAATTTTATCGTACGAATTAAACTTAAAACAGCAACTTGTCGTTAAAACACAGACATTTATCGCATCCGACGAATAAATTAATAGTGAACTGGATGCCCAAAATTTACTCAAATTTTTATTAAAAAAAGATACGAAAATTAATTTTTTTTTTGCATTTTTCATTAAGTTTTGTTTTTTGGAAGAAATTAAAAAATCAATACGATACAAAAATTTGTATGCATCCCCAGCTGCCACCGAACAGTATTCCTTAAAATTTTTATTATTTACTTTTGCTATTGTAAAATACTATATGTTTCTACGCGTAATTGAATCTGAAACCACATTTTTTGTAATAATATTTATAAATTCTACCTCGTCCAGTATGCGCATCAACCAACAACACTATAATTTATTCACTCTACGGCAAACATTATTATGTACTCCCAAAGCTTTTGCAAATATTTTCGCATACATTTTCGAAAACCTTGACCTACAGTCTTTTAAGTAATTTTCATTATTTTCGTTCGGAAGCTTTTGGACGAAAGAAAAATGCGATTTTCTTATTACAAAAAAGCTTACATTTATTTATTTCTCTCTTAATCAAAAAGTTAAGATAACTGAATTAAAGAGATAATAATAATTCCTATAGCAAAGCCCATGTTTTAATATTAGAACAAAAAGTTAATGAGCTTGATGTTGAATTTGAAGATCCTTTCAAAAATACTTAATGGTCACTACCGACATAAATTTCAAGCTGTCTTGTGTAGGCAATATAATTATTAATAATCAAATTTTTTTGATTGTTTTTAATCCGATTTCGGAGACCAATCTTTACGTTTTCTACAGGAATTTTCATACATTTTTTATGATTTTTATGCCTACGAGATGTTTTGAATGGATTTGTTTTTATACTTTGTAACGAGGTTGAAATTAATGTCCGTGCTGAAATGGTCCAAACACTAAATGTAAAGTTCAACACATTCACAGAAAATGGTTGCAACTGTCAATTTAATGAAATCTTAGAAAATTCTGAAAATGAAATGAAAAGTTATATTGTTTTTCTTTCTCTTCAGTTTATTTTATTAATTTTATATGGTAAAAATCTGACAGTAACAAATTTGTATTTTTCTTCTTTAATTTCTATCAAAGATTTATGATAATTAATATTGCTACGCTATTTAATATTTCCTGAATGATGAAAATACTTAAAATATAATATCTCAGTCCTATAAATTTCCTTCTTAGCATTCTCTTATAAATCTAGATTTGTTAATATTGGAATAGGTAGAGGTACATCGTACAAATCGATAAATATATAATTCTGAAATTTCAAATTACGTATATTTTAAAAAAAAAATGTGAACCAAAAATTGTTATAGGGATATTCAATATCTTCCCCATAAAGCTCACAAGGAATTTAAATAATTGCGCTTTCATTCGATATACCGCATTTAATTACATCAGCTGAGCGAAAAATATTTTGTTTTGATAATTTATATAATTTATATATTATGTACTTTATTTTGTATCGATAGTCATTTATCATCATCCAAACAAACGCAATTTTAATTATCTCAAAAAAAAATTTGAAATTTCAGAATTCTTTTCAAGCAATCATGTACCAATTCATTTATCTTAAGTTACTCTAAAATATATTTTACGCTTTTTACGTCATATTTGTGTATATAAAATTTTTACAATTGTATTTTGTTTTCATACCTTAAATTTTTTTTAAATACGTTTTATTATATTTTGCAATTTATTTATTTTTTTATTAAAAATATTAGTTAAAATTACACAAATCAACTTTATTTACAAAGCAGGTAACTTTGTAGTGAATTTAGAAAAATCTACTATAACTTTGTTAAAATAAAATTCGAACGATTAGAATAGAATAGAATGATACGAAATATGACTAAATAAATCTATTGCTAACAATCTTGATAGAAACTTACTCTTTTGGAAATGATTTTTTTTTAAATAACAATTTGTTATTTAGAAAAGGAAAAGGACCAAAACTTTATGGAAAACGAAACTTTTATTGATTCATCTTCATTCTCTAAAAATATTCACAATTTTCATATCGTTTGACCTACATGATTGTCATATTAGTATTCAAAATGGTTGATTATGTTGAGCAAGAAAATATGCTTGCCTTGATTTTAAAAACGTGAACAAGGTAGTTTTGAAAATGAAAAAGCCAATCGAAACCGAGATGATTTGTACTAGGAAAATGAGCCCGAAAGATTTAAATAGTTTAATTTATCAGAATGTTAAGCCTTTAAGTTTTATTAAAAGCACTAAATTGATAATCTGATAAAAATAAAAAAAATCTAACTTGCCAAAAAAAAATCTGAACATTATTTTAGACAAATTTAATTAAAAAAAAAAATATGTGCCGATTTTTTTTTATTATTTTAGAAATTTATTTATTGTTATAAAAAAATACATTGCTATCATTCTTATACTTAACATTTTAAATCATTTGACAATTCAAATTTTATAGAAATATCGATGGTTTTCTTTTTTCTATTTTTTTTTTTTTTTAAGAAAATAAACTGAAAAAAATCACATTAGTTATTATTTCACAATTTTTCTTTAACCAGTTAAGAATAAAAAATAATCAAAAATTAAAGTAAAAAAAAAAAAATAAGACAAATGCAAAACTTTAAGTTTAAACATTTTAAATATATGTAATTATTATTGAGAGTAAGATGTTGTTTATTTTCGTAACAAAAACAAAAATGAATTAAAACTAACAATCATGAGTGTACAGTTTATATTTTCCATTTTAAGTTTAATGCATTTCTTTAGGCTACAAAACTTCCTTTACGTTATTTCTTAATTTTTTTTTTACAATGTTTCTGAGAATGGATAACATTTTATTTTTTTTTAGTAAGAACTTTTTTAAATTTATATAAATTAAAACTAAAAACTGGAGGGTTATTATGTGTTACAATTAATTGAGTAAAACTAATAATAATATAAATTTTCCTTGAATTTCATCAAAATAGAATTTGTGAATAGAATTTTCGTAAAATTTTTACTATCGATCGTAACTCATAATAACCCTCCTGCAGCTGGTAAATTTTCAATTTTAAACCAACAGAAAAAAGTACTATTGTTTAAGATTTTCATAAGAATTAAATACAATTTTGGAAAAAAAAAAAAAAAAACCCAGACATAAAAAAGAACTGACTCATTATTATTTTAATGAAAATTAATGTTCATTTTCAACAATTCTCTTTTTCTCCTCCAGCAAAACTATAAATATACTTTATATATTTAAAACAAAAAATTCAACTTTCAAAGTGGAATTAACTTTTAAATATTTTTTCGAATATGTATATTAAATGTACGTTGATTTTTCAATCTACTCTCAATAAAATTCAAAAAGTAGAAATTAACCACTAGCGATTGCTGATGTATTAAGAATTTCATTCCCACGATTAAGAGTGGCTGCTCGTCTTTGCATTAACAGACTTTGGGAAGGCGGTGACAAGCCAATTCCCATAGTGCAATTATTTGTTGAATTATTATCGAAATTAATGACATTATCATCAATATGATGGTCATACATTGAATTTGTGATGTTATCACCATCGTTTTTCAAATTTTGAAAGCTATTAATACGTACAGCCTTATCAAAATCATTTGTCATTGATGTAAGTGATAAACCACAATTACGAACTACATTAAAATTATTACGCCAATCATAATTTTTGCTATTGTGCGTATCACTGATATTAAGATTTCCCGCTATTGCTGGACAAATATAGATATCTTTTGATAATTTTTCACTACCACCAAATGTAATAGTGCGGGGTGAAAGATCTTCTTCTTCAATAACATTTTTTGTTTTATTACAATTTTGATTTCGAAAAGCATTATGGAAGCCCAATGAATCGTAACTTGGATGGAAGCGAAATTTCTGTTGGTAACTTTTATTGAAATTTTGAATTTTTTGACCAGAAGTTTTCAATCCATTCGCATTAGTTTTCATTTTATGACAATCAAATGTAATAAATTCATCGTCGTCATCTTTTTCATCATCTCCAAATTGTTCGTTTAATTGAATTTCTTTTTTATTTTTTGAAATTTCTTTGTTATGATTATTGTTGTTAATCAGTTTACTTCCATTATCATTAGTATCATTAGAAACTTCTGCAAAATTATTTTTCAGTTTTGTTTGCTTTTCTTCGGTTTTCTCACCAGAAGAAACGATAGGTTGGTAAATGTTAGGGCGTTCTTTTGTCGCCATATAATCAAATCGCATTGAAAAATGTTGTAATATAACTCTTTTGACAGCCATTGCTGACTCAGCGAAACGAGATAATTCTCTAGCAGACTGATTTCTAAAAAAAATATATATAAAATTAAACAAATGTCATTGGGTTTTGATATAATTATATATCTTTATTACCTTCGAATGACTCCAGGTGTTTTTAATGCCTTACGTCTATTTTCCATTTTCAAACTATCAGTAGGTTCTGTTTCTGCCATTTTAATCCATGGATGATTTAAAACTGCTTCAGCTGATAAACGTTTCGGTGGCTCTTTAACTAACAAACCGCGAATTAAATCTTTTGCTTCTTCACTAACATTAGACCACTCAGGATCAGGAAAACTGAATCGACCTTCTTGAATTGATTCAAATAAAAGTTCTTGACAGGTACGACAATTTTCACCACGATTCCATCCACAATCTTGTTCACAATTACCAGAAAAAGGTGGATAACCACACAATAGAATGTAAGCAATCACACCAAGACTCCACAAATCACATCTTTTATCATAATAGTTTTCCTCGCCAACAAAAATATTAACTACTTCAGGTGCCATAAATTCTGCACTACCCACCTGAAAGTTAAAGAAAAAAAAATAATATTAAATAATAATTTAAATTTTGTCATTGATAGTGTTTTTTTTTTTGTCACTAACATTTTACAACTACATACTATCGCTTTTTGAAACATATCCGAACAGGAAAAAAAGTTCCAAGTTAATTATAAAAAAAATAAGTAATTGTAAATAATTTAAAGAAATAAAAAATCTGAAATCTATTTTTGAATAGTGCATAAGAAATTTATCTTTGGGATACTTTGTTTTCCCATCCATCAACAAACGAACAAAAAAAATAAAAATAAAATTAAAAAAGAAAATTATATTATCCCGATTAAATTACGTATTATTTCATTCTAAAATATATTTATTATATTTATTTTTTTTATTGAATGATTGCCAAAATATGAAGAAACGTGGTTCATGAAATTGTGTCAATTAAACCTATGTATTTTTAGATGCAAAACGCAATTTTTATAAAATAAATATGTGTAAACAAATAAAAAAAAAATAAATTTAGAAAATAAAAAGTTTTAAATAATGATGTATATAGACAGAGGTAACATGTATTTTATTTTAGAACTACTCAGAGTTCTGGATATTTTCTTAAGAGAATAATTATATAAATGATTCTGTAAATCAGTTGAAATTTTTACAAAAGTATTGAGAGTTTTTTTAATTTAATTTAAAACAATAAGAAAAGAATAAATGTTATAGAAAGTAGAACTATAGAATGTTGTAACAAACTACAATAGATTTATAATATACAAAAGATTATAATTTAAAAAAAAACTATCACGAGATCGAAGCAATCACGATCTTGAGAAGATCAAGTGTTAGATGATTTCACGAGCTAGAAGAGCTCATTAGAATCATTAATGTACTCAAAATAAAATAAATAAATCATACAAAAAATTTAATAAGTAGGTTTCAGTCAATAAATATTTACATTAAATCAGATTACAATAAATCTTGGTTTTTTTTTTTTATTTTTAAGTATTTTTATATCAAATCTAGATATTCGTGATTTTAAAACGTAATTGCAGAAAAAATTTTCAAAATATTTTGTATCTCAAAATATCTAAATATTTACTTATTTTTAGTTTATCTTAACAGATCCCATAATAACAGAATAAACAAAATTCTTCTTTTTCTTTTTTGTTAATTAAATTTATGTTCATTTTGTAATTTAATAGTAAATATTTTTTTATATTAATGCCAAAATAATTTTTTTTTTTTTTTGTTATAATTTCAAAGAGAAAAAAAATTTATTTATTCATTCATGATAAATAACAAATCATCTTAACTTTGATTGAACAAAAAAATAATCGTAATTTTTAAATTAAATTAAATTTAGTTCGCGAATAATATGAACAAATTAAATACACAACGTAAGTATATATAGGTATATTGGAACTTTATTATAATTAAAAATAATGCTCTTTTTCTCGTCTTTAGATTAATGCTTATTATGTTATGTGAATTGTGATAATACAATAAAAAAAACTATTTTTCTCTTTTAAAAGAGAGCTTGACGAAAGAAATAAATATATAACTTAGTTATTGTTAGAAAATTTAAAAGACTAATTTTAATTCATTTTGGCTAATTATGATAATTTTTAATTTAAGCGTGTCCTAGTCAGAAAGAAAATATCAAAATAAATTTTTATTTCAAAATTAAAAGTATTCTTGCAAATACTTTCGAAATTTCTTTCAATTATCAAAAATTGTTCTTATTAAAACGGCAATAGGTTGAGTTTCTCACGTAATAACAAATTTAGTTTAGAAAACAAAAAAAAAATTTAATTAAATAAGTTTTCTTAAAAAAATTAATTTTGTATGCATACTTTAAAATTCGTCAAACGAAAAAATTAAATACAAAACAATTGTTTACAAATATGTAGGTATAATATGTAGAATATCTACAAGTTTACGAATTCGGCCTCTACAAGCTCAAAAAAAACTTTCGAATTTGATGGGAGTCAGAAACCCAACTCTTAAATTTTTTGCGATTAAATTCAATGATATATATTTCTAATTTTGCTTGAATGAAATATAGAATAGGATTTTCAAAGAAGTATCACAATAACAGCCCTGTAAATGCCAATCTAATATCCCAATATTTTGTCTTTAATGACATTCGAACATAAATAACAAATTACTCATATACTTTTTATTTGGACACAAAAAAAAAAAAAACAAAAACAAAAAATAAAGGAAAATTTAGAAAAACAAAGAAATTATCACTTTGTTTAATAAAAACAACGAAAAATATATAGTGACAAAAATATTTTCCTCATTATAATTAAGAAAATTATATATGTACGTATTTATGTTTCAAAGACACTTTATTAATTAATTTTTAAACTTAGAATTCTTAAAAATAGATTCAATAAAGTTAATAACCTCAGAAAAGTTAGATCTAAAGCTAAACATTTTTATTACTATTCATTTTTGTCAGGATTATGAACTTCTTTTTTTTTATACAAAAATAAGCTATAAACTCTCGTCTACAATATTTGAAAATACAAATTGATATTTTATTGTGATAATGTATTTTCTTATTTTTTTTTTTAAGTTCATTGAATTTAGCTATCTAGGTTCAAGTGTCCGAAAAAAAAAAAATATTTCAGCCAAATAATTGTTTCTAATGAAACAATGTAAATTTCTAAGAATATCATTTCTTTACACTGGGCGACAGAATAAGTTTTTTTAAAACGAATTTTTGAAATTAATTCTAAAAAAAATATTATGTTTCAATAAACTAACTTTTTGACTATTGAAATTAATATTAAATATTATTTCATTCTAGAAACTCATTTACGAAATAATCTTTTGTATATTAATAATTCTTGTCAATATCTCAAGCTTGTGCTTTTTCTCTTAAATTTTTTTGAAGTTAATACTTCGTTAGGCGCGTTGTGAGATTTTTTTTGTTGAAAACTTATTATTTTATAATTTACTTGGATCGATTTTCTTCTTTTTAATGTTTTAATAAATTTGAACATGTTGGATTGAAATGATTATAAATATTTTTAGTTTTTATTTACCGGTGTCAGAAGTTGTGGTGTAGCTGCTGGTGAAGATATATTAGTGGTAAATTTAATACCAGATCCCAAATCAAAGTCACAAATTTTTATTGGACATATTTTGTCAGGATAAACGCACAAAATATTTTCTGGTTTCAAATCGCGATGTGCAATTCCTTTCTTATGCAAAAAATCTAAACCAGATGCAATTTCCCTAATAATTTGGGCAGCTTCATGTTCAGAAAAGCATATGTATTCCTGAATTCTGGTTAAAAGTTGTCCACCATTAATCTGAAATAATAATATAACGATTAAATTAGGTTAGGGGTTAGTTATTTTAATTAAATATTTGAATTTTTTTTTTTCTGTACCTTTTCAAATACCAAATAAAATCTGTCATCATCTTCGAAAAATTCAATCAATTGTAATATTGCTGGATGTCCATTACAATGATGAAAAGTTTCAACTTCACGAAAAACTCTAGCACGTGCATGACCAGGAATTTTATCAATAACTTTGACAGCGTACTCCAAATCTGTGTAAATGTTTACACAGGTCTGTACTGAAGCATAGGCTCCTTCACCTAATATTTCACCAGTTAATTTATACAACTCTGCAACAAAAAAATTGGATTTAATTTAAAAAAAAAATATGGAAAATCAATAACTACTTATTACATATTTAAATAAGTTATTAAGTAAGTACGTATATTTAGTTAAAAGTAAAAAAAGATGCTAATTCATTCCAACTTTTTATTAAAATATTGAAACTAACCCTGAAACGTCGATGAATGCAATGAAGAACTTGTACGTTTCTTTTTTCGTCGTTTTTTCTTCATTTCCTCCTTATGTCGATTCATTTCAGTTTGACGCTCAAGTTCAGTCATTTTTTCGTTCGATTCATTTCCAGAAACATCTTCACTACTATAGCGTGTCACATCGTTTCGATGTTGCTCTGTAAAAATAAGAAAATAATAATTCATTAGATTATTTTTATTTAAAAAATTTAGTATATTTTTTTATTTATTTCCTTATTTGAATCAAAATAAGTGCAACTATTTTAAACTGTTTCAGAAATTTTCTTCTGAACATAATAGTTCTCACAAACAATTGTTATTAGCATTATTACTTGCCCAATTTACTTGCCAGTGATGTAATCAGAGCTTTAAGTATTTCAAGTGTATTTTAAATTTAGATTTGATTTAATTCTATTCTTCATATCGTAAAAAGAGACAGCGATCAAGTTTTTTCATCTGTATTTTTTTAAATTTAATTATCTAAAAAATGCTTTTAGAAACCGTAGACTTATATCTAATTTTAATAACATAAAATCTAATAAAATTCAATTACTTAGTTCTACTCGATGATGACGTAAATTGTTCAAAAAAAAAAGAATATATATTTTTATAAAATTTTATAGTACATTTTAAAAACTAAAAATTTTGTATGTTTATTATTTACTTGTGGGTATTAAAATTAAGCCGGTATATAAGAAACACAAACATGTTTGTTGTAAGAAAAAAAAAAAATAAATAAAATGAAAAAAAATAAAGTTGAAAACACTTAATAATTCAATTAGAATGATAGCTTCATAATTATCTTTGTTATGCGAATTATAAAAAAGTTTCACCAACTTCATACAATACCGAAAAAAGACGTAATAAGTAAGTACCGAGGTAATTAATTATATAATATACATATTATTATGCAGCGAGAATTTACTTGGGGGCAAAATTAAAATATTTCTCAATTCTCAGATACATAAAAAATATAACGCTTGAATGTCAAAAATTTTAGCTAATATATAAATATACACCTAAAACCAAATTTTCGAATAACTACGTTGAAAAATATAAGTAAGTAAAATCAAGTGTAATAATGACTCAATCTTTCAAAGTTTCAGATTTTTTCATTAATTAATGTTTGGTACAAAAATGTAAATGTGGCCTACCAGATTATCATGTTGATTTTATGGCAAAGCCTAATGATAATTTATGTGATGTTGATTTTATGTTGAAGGCTCTTATTCTGTATTAAATACAGAAATTTAGAATTCTGTATCTATATTTGAACAAAATAATTATATTATATATTATTTTTTATTATGAAAGAGCTGTTTACGTGAAAACGAAATTGTATATATAAGAGAAAAATTATTGAACTCCCTTGACCTGACAGAATATGAAAAAAAAAAACAGCAAATAAAATAAAATTAAATTTTATCGAATTCAGTTTGATTTAAACAAAAAAAAAATGTAAGTATTTAAAATTCTAAAAGTTTCCATATTTTTTTTTTTGTCCATCAGAGAAAAATATATACCTAAGTATCTACATATTTTTAATTTCTTTTTGAATCATAATGTAGCTAGCTACCTACTTCAGAAAAACTTTGAAGATAATCAAAATTATTTCTTCATTAAAAGAAAAAAACAACTCTGAAATAAAAAATCCTAATGGAAATGGTAAAAATAAAACTTTTATACCTCCTACATGGTTATTATAGACAATGAGGAAGGAACAAAATATGTTTACTTAACATGAACTTTAGTATGATTGAAATGTATCGAAAGGAACACAAATTTATTATTGAATTCATGATATATTTTTTTTTTGCACTTTTAACAATTGACAGATACATTTAATAAATATAATAATGACATAACAAACTTTCCGAGGAACTTTCTATATAATTTTGAACAACAAATCGTTTTGTAGATATTGAAAACGTCAGATATCAAAGTTTATATCACATTTACCATAATTTTATTTAAATATAAAATTAAAAAAGTGACATTTAGTAGCTATTGCCTCGCTGCGGGTAAGAAATAAGTTGAATAGTATTTAGTTACTTAAAACATCAATCATTGAAATTCATAAAATAATATGATGTAATAGTATATGGTTATTTAAATGTATGAAGTTCAAGCCTATAAATAAGTAGATGGGTGAAAAACATTTTTCTTGAGTAAGAAAAACGTATAATTTACTTTTTCAAATAATTCTTGTTTAAATTTTTATCTCTTTAAATTATTTTATGATGGTCACACACAAAAAGTAAAAAAAATTTCGACTGATTTCATAGTTAGGTACATATATACCAAGATGTACACGCTCGTGCACCTATTCTTTGATTTTAAAGGTCAAAACCCCAAAAAAAAATTAATTTTGCAACAAATTCTATTTTAAAGTTTTTTTTTTTTCGAATATTCAATTTATTCATGAAAAGTAAAAAAAAAAAAAAAAAACTTAAGCGAAAAAAAAATAATTTCCGAAAGCTTTTTTTTTTTTTTTTGAAATATTTTAATTTTAAAAACTAAACTATCCCATAATAGTGTTTTTCAAATTACATATTTTCATAATTAGAAAAACAAAATGCTAATCCGGTTTGATGGCTATTTAATACGGAATTTGTTTACAATAATATGTGGCTTAATTTGCATTCACATGTTTTTGAAAAAAAAAAATAAAATAAAAAAACATAAAATGCATTTTAATATACGTACCGATACGAACATACTTAGTTAGGTAATTTTTTTTTTTTTGTATAAAATTAAAATATCACATCATAAAAGTATATTTTGCGACTTAGAATTTTTAAAATGAATGAAGTGCGGTTAATTTATCAAAAATAAATATTTTTTCTTTCAAAATAAGTACATAAAAAAAATAAATAAAAATTATTATTTAAGTAAATAACGAAAGACTGTATTAAATATTAATATATCTTTATTGTCGGATAGAATTATAAGAAAAATACTAAAAATAGTTATTCGTAAAAATAATAAAATAATGACAAGAATTTGATGTAATTTGTTATTTTTATACCTATGTAATTTATTATAATAGAAAATATTAAAATAAAAGTTTTTTTACAATTTACAATTGAAATTTTTAACTGATTGATATATTAAAACTGATTATGATTAGACATGTCGCTTTCATGCGAATGTACCAAAATTAAACATTATAAATACCTACTTTAGTTATTTTGAATTTATTCAAATTACTTAGAATTAAATTGTTTGGTACTTAATTGCAAAAAATTTATTATAACAACATTTGTTATAATAACGTTGTGAGGAGGGTAATTGATCCGTAACCAAAGAGAACCCCTAAATAATAATGTTACCTAACTAAAACTGATTGTTACACACGAATGTGAATTTCAATTTTAAAAACTTTTCTTTTTTTTTTGTCTAATTCGATGCACTAAATCAGCAAAGAATTTAAGAAAATGAATAACAAATTTAATTATTGTCTAACCAACCTACAAAGGCTAGACAATAAAAAATAGATTTTTTTTTTTTTTTTTTTGAATTATCATTCCATAAAAATGCTAATCATATAAGTAACTTAATAACACACCTAGAATTTAAAAAAATTTTACCAATGCATTGTAAACAAATAAATATAAAATTAATTTTTATGATAAGAAAAATACAAGTAAGGTAATCAATTTGTTTATTTGTCGTAAAAATTAAAAAAAATGATTAGTTAATATAAATTTTATTTCTTCACAATTTCGCTATTAAATTCTGATCTGATATATTTTTTTTTTTATTCGCCTACATATTGTATAAATGTACCTACTTACTATATTATAATTGAATTTTAATATATTTTTCGCAGACTAAAAAAAATAAAGCAAATATTTTTTAATTGGTTTATATTAAAAAAAAATTGCCAATTTACATAAATTTTTAAGTACTACATATAAGTATATACAAAAGAACTACATTAACTAGTAGCCCCCAGTTGAAAGATTGATGTTTATATTAACTTATATAACAACAATCTTCTTAATGTTATTTTCCAGAAGCATTATTTTTTTTTTTGCGCATTAGAACACTCTAGGCATTGAATACAGTTTGAACTGGAAATAAAATAGATTTTTTTTTTATGTTCTTAAAGCGGCATCAAAAATTTAAATGAATGCATTAACATTAATACGGTATATAAGTATTATAACTTTTTATTAAATGGATTGGTATTTTGAATGGAATTTTAAAGTTAATATTAATAAATTCTGAATATTTAAAAAAAAACTTAATGACATTTTGAAACATATTTTAAATTCTAGACAATGCACACGAATTCTGCGATTAGAAATAGAACAATTCAAAGATTTTTCTCACAAATTTAAGAATTAGATACTAGGTATAATGAATAGGTACCATTATAATTTTTTGACATATAAATAAATAATAAAAATTTTAATGTAATCTTATCATTTTGATTCAACAGCTGATGTATATTTAGTTATATTTTAATTATTATAATTAAACTAGCTTATTTCACTACAAAATGCTATGATACTAATGCATAATAAAATAACTATGATACTATATGATATTATGATACTACTTATATGATAATATGAAATGAAATTTGGTTTAGTCAATGATTATTTATCTTGAATTTATCTCTTGCTCGCGTGTTATCACAGAGCTCTGACAAATTTACGAATTTCTTTTTATTTTCAAAATACTTTTACTTATCTGAATAGAAAAAAAAAAAATTTGCTAATAAAAGTTTTTTAAAAACAAAATACGTCACACGTAGTTTATATTGTGGCACAAAAACGCAAAAAAAAAAATTTGTTAAAAACAAGCAAAATATGTCGTACGTTGTGTTTAAAGAAATCATATTATTTTAATCTGCCCACAAGCTGTAATATAATAAAGTAATATGACTTTTATAATCTTTCTAAGGTAGAAAAATTGCATTACTTATGTAGATTAAAACAAACTGATAACTACATTTTAAAATATTATAAGCAATACGTAACGTTGGTTATTTTCATTAGATATTTATATAATCTTTCATTAAAATATCAAATTATTAAAAATAGATATTATAAATAACTAGAGGAGGAAAAAAAATCAAATATCTAAGTTAAGTAAATACTTAAAAGTATTTTATTTATTTAGTTTCCTAACAACTATGATATCCTTTTTACAAAATAGGTTTGTAAAAATACTTATATTTGTAAACCCACACTCAATCCTCTCTAGCTCAAGATACATTAGATTGGCTATGCAATAGGTATAGTATTAGTTTTAAAAATGTATATTCAAAGTATTCACTTTTTTAGGTATGTTTATCAATCTTTTTTTTTTTGAAATTTTCGCAACGTGATGTGATGAATCAGATTGTAAATAAATATTTAAACACACATATCTTTATTTACATTATATGCTATATAGACTATAGCTTTAATATAAGTATATCAGTATGAATATAATATCACTCAAAAATATACAAAATTATAAACAACTTAATGCCGGCTGTTTTTTTTTTTTTTTTTTATTCAACAGAAATAACTTTTTATGGCATGTATAATATAAATAAAAAAAACATTTAATAAAACATTTTCATTCATAGCTATAGCTTTAGTAATACGTTGTATACATATTATACATTTTAAATAATATCGTTATTGCGATTTAGCAAAAATTATTCAAAAAAATAAAATTCAAAAACATACTTAGGGCTTCTTTAACTGAATTTAAACAATTAAGATCTGAATTCTTATATGTATTTATAAAAGAAATTAAATATCAAATGTATAACAGTTAATAGAAGATCGGGGTACATTTTTTGTAACATTTGTGCAAAGAATAAATATTTTTAATATAAATTTGATGCGCAAAATTAAGAATAAGTATTTACAATATAGGTAAGTATAAGTAAGTAAGTACTCAAAAAAAAAACTCCACAGGTTTGAAAATGTCAACAGTAATAGCCTTCAATGTTTGCCAAGATATTTGCTAACATATTCAATCAATATTGCATACATAAACTTTCATTCCAGTTTTTCGATAATTTAATATTTAAAACACTCTAAAAAGACCGAAAAAGACAGACAGTTAAATATATTTAGTTATAAGGAACAAGAATAAAAATTGTTTTAGGATAATTTGAAAATAATGTTTTGGGCAATAATATTTTAGATAACGTTGTATATATTTGAGATAACGTTCAGGAGGATGTCATATCTGATTATACTGGTCAGAAAATGTGAATTATGGGTTTTCTTTAAACATCCAATGAACCACAAATTCAAATTCTAAAATTATAAATTCTTAAGCCGACACCGAAATCAACACTATTACAATATTTTGGAAATTACCCTTGAAGTTACCCTTGACAAATTAAGATTAGTAAAAAATCAATTTTCTCTTATTTAAGTAAACAGAAAAAAAAAACGAAATTGATTTATGTCCATATTTTAAGTATTAACGATCAGAGATAAATAATAATTTTTCATAATTGAATTCAAAATTTTTTTTATTTTTATTGGCAATTAAATTAAACTTTTAATTGCGTAGTAATTTCATATAAAAGGCTTTAAAACAGCTGCTTTTATGAACAAGATTTTCAAAAATCTAGAAAGTTTTTTATTTGTCGAAAATAAATTCAAAACAAAATATACTTATAGATTATAGACATAAAAAGATAAATTTCTGTAATTTTAAAAAAGAAGAGATTAAAAAAAAACTTTAATAAATTTTTCAATGTCAAAGAAATTTATTTCTATACATACTTAATTTAATATTTATTTAAATAATTTACAATTTATCGTAAATGGTTTTTCAATTTAAATAATAGTCTCGTTGACAAGATTTTTAACGTAATAACACATTTTGGATAAATGGCTATGTAAACAAAACTATATGTTGAAAAATTAGAATGTACGAAATGTCGTCATCTCGGTCGTCTTCTTTTTTATTTTATTGTGTTGTGCAAATATTGAGGCAAATACATATTTAACAAAAAAAAAAAATTCACATAATAATAGTATAATAATAGTGTATAAGAGTTGTACACTGTTATTCGATAATAACATCATTGGATTCTCCGTAGTACACTTTATAAGTATAACTTCTATAATTTTCTATAATTTCTCAACATGTTCATTAAGTATAACTTTTTTTTTTAAATAAGTAAGAATTTAGAAAATATCTGTTATCATTTAATAAGTATAAATACAATAAGGTACATAACTTTTAGATACTCATTACTAAATTTTAACTTTTGTAATAATAAGTATCTAAGTCAAAATACCTAATTAATCTATGAAAATAATTACTTAAAAAAATGCTATCCCTAACTTTTTTGATGACCGATAACTTTCTTATTTATCGGTCACCGAATCGCATTGTTTTTATTAAACTTTCAACACTAGCTTTCACATAAGATATTAATATTCTTACATTAATTGACTTATTACAAATTAATCATTTATTATTTCAATCTTGTGCTAAAATTTTTTTTTTCGCACTTAATACTATTTACGTTTCATACATTATATACAACACTACTATTATGTTTTGTGTAAGAATTATTAAAGAAATTCAAGGATAAACTTATCATCTCTTTTCATTTAATACGTAATGTACTTAGTTTTATAATTAAAAATAAAAACAATAAAAAGAATATAAACAAGAAAAATGTAAACAAAAATCTTTTCATAACTATAATCTTGTTAGTAAGTTATACGAACAACGTACATAATTACGTGTACAATGTATATTAGGTAACTTACATATATCTCGATTTTTGTATATTTTTAAGCATTAATACTTTAGCGGAAAAAAATTAATTAAGCAAATTTATTGTGCATACTCAGTAAAAATTATAAATTTTTATTAAAATATTTCTACATTAATTAATGTAAGACGTGTATACTGAATTATTTTTTAAAATCTAGAACTTAAGTCAAAAAGAACCTTAACTTGTTTAAAATCAGGGTCGGAGTTTTGTTTCTAAACTCAGTGTTGTTTCTTCGACGCTTGATTTATTTATACCAGCATGATCTATTTTCATTTGGGCTCTCAAAATTTCTTCTAAGTAGTACCAATTATCTGAAAGCGTTATTTAAATCTGTGCTTCCTTCTGAAATGAATTCATCGCAGATGTTTAATCTATAATTTTTTCAATTTCAATCTATAATTTTTCAATATTTGGAATTCTTCTTGCATTATTTTTGTTTTACTTTCCAGTTTTTCTTTTTACTTCATAACCATATAAATTGAAAATTAATTTTGTTTTTAATAGGAACTTTTTCGGAATCTCCGTGTAATAAAATTATATTTTTATCAAGTGGCAAATATATGAAAAATATGTTTTTTTGTCAAAAAAGTGCTTAAAATATATATTATATATATGACAAATGATCATTTATTGAAATGCATACACAAAATATATGTATGTGACACTCCGCCCCTGGTCAACATCATTTTTTACAAAAAAATTAACTTTAATCGTTATTACTGACATTTTTTAAGTCTAAGTCGTTCAAAAATTATTTTCTATTGCACTGATAACTTCAACTCATCATACTCTGAATATAAAAATTAAATCAGGCTTTGAATTTCATCCCAATATTTATGTTAAAGAGAATTTAACAACTACATAGTTAATTCAACTTATATTATAGTCCATCAAATTTTTTTTTGGCAAACAACCAATTTATTTTTGAGGATTTCATATAATAAAAAATTAATTTTTCATAATCGCATAACAAAATGGAAGCATATTATAAAGAAAGCAAAAATAAAAAGGAAATTATTTTTTTGTTTATGTGATGACTTAATAATAATAAAAAAAAAAAAAAGCAAAAAGGTTTCTCCTTTATAACAACAAAAATATTCTCAACATAACAGAGTCAGAATGGAAAATAACACACATATAAAAATCAGAACCGAAAATAAAATAGGTAGGTAGGTATATAAAATTATTTTGAAGACATTACAGTTGTCACGTACATACATTCCAATATAATTATAGGCCCAAAATATTATTTAAATTTGATTTAATCACCGTTTTAGCTTTTTATAAGATAATTAGGCCATTTATAAAAAAAATCAATTTTATTCAAATTATTGTAATATTGAAAATGAAATTAAGCAAAGAGATAAATCATTAGATACTAACTACTTATAAGTAGATATACATATATTTTATACATTTATTAAGTATACATAATTATAATATATCAAATAATAATAACTTAGTTACACAAAAAACTGATATTTTAATATACATATAAGAAAGTAAATTAGACTCAAAATATAACATGAAATTTACATAATTTTTCATTTAATTAATTTTTTTCTTCTCAAACTTTTATCATTTCTTCAACAGGATGTTCTTCCGGCCAAGAAAACAAAAGAAGTAAAATATTCGAAGTACTTAGATCCTTCTCTTTTTAGGCAACATTTTTTAAAAAATTGCTATATTTATATCCGAGCCATTAATTTTTTTTTTTTCAATTGAAGTCATATTGCTTAAAAAACCGCAATAAACAAAAAAATATTTTTAAAAACAATTAATTATCTTAAAATTAAAAATAAAATACGTATCAAGATTTTGAGTAAAAATACTGAAAATTAAGTAGGTAAGTAGGTACTTAATATATAAACTGATAAAATTTATTCGTTCAATAAATTTGAGACAAAGGAATATAACATGTACTTAAAGCTTTCAAAAAGACTTTGGTTTTGAAAAAGCAATATTAAGTATTTAAATAGGTATAGGTCCCTACTTATCTAATTTAATTATAAAGATCATTTGAATCGAAAAAATTTTAGTTTTAAAACACCTCATCGTGATCCGTCATTTTGACTTATCATTATTAAGCTGTTCAACCCATGTTGTGACCGAAAAAAAAATACAAGTAGATAAGATATTGAATGAAATTTCTGTTAATTAAGAAAATACATACTTCTATGAAAAAATTGAATAAAAAAATTAAGATATTAAATTTCTTGCTTCCTAAAATAAGTATTATTAAGTAATTTTATTTTTATACCATTTTGTTGTTATTTTCATTATGATTTCATAAAAATTTGGTGAATTTGTTGTAGCTTTTCAAATCGTAAAAAGCGCATCAACAACACAACTTGCAATTTATATATTTCGCAAAACATAAAGAAAATGTTTTTCCTCGTGTTTTTCATTTCGTTGACAATAAATTTTATTCTTCCTCTTGAAATCAATGTTTTACGTCAACAAAATTGAATAATAAAATAACCCCAATTTCTTGATCATTTGGCTAATTTTAGATTTCTTTTTTTTGTCCTCCAAGAACTTTCTTTGTCAATTAAATATAAATGATTCAATAACCCAGACGAAGTTAAATTTCCAAGGAAATTATAAAAAAAGAAAAACATAATTTGTTTTTTTTTTAACTCATAATTTTTTCTTGCTAAGCGTGTTCAGATGAACAAATACATAAGTGTGGCATATTGTTAAAAAAAAAATTTTGTTATAAAATGAAAAAAAAAAACACATGAGGAAAATATAAGTAGTAGAAACTTCTTTAAATCCAAAAGCTTTTTAAAAATTGTCGTCGTAAGCAACCCATAGGGTTTCATAGCATTAGTTACTCAGTTAGATTGGTAGGTAGGTACCTAAGCTGATAGATTAATAATTTTTGAAGGAATGTTCCGGAAACCTTTTCACAGCAGAAATTCGGTTTTTACGGTAGTTAGCTTTTATTTAGATAAGTAGTTAAATATGCTGTGCGCGGAGCAAAAGTATTTCTTATCACATTGATACCAATTGCGAATACCCTTGGTAATGGTTCCATTATAGGTAAGTAAGTTAATTATATCTATGAGTTTGTTTCGTGACTCACACACTTTTAAGTATTCACTTCATTTTAATCAAATTAAAAAAGAAAACCACACCTCAAAAATATAATTAATCACTTAATTGCATAAAAGAGCAAATTTTGAATTAAGGTAATAAAAGAACTTCGAAAGCGGAGTACTGTTGAACCATTTTAATATAGATTGTTTTTGTGTTTGGTAGTTTGTAGGTTATGTAAACTGGTATCTAGTACATTTAGGTAGTTATCCAGCATAACATTTCACGAGTAACTGTTTGAAATTGAAAAAGTTATTATAAGACCTTGAACATCTAAAAAAAAAAAGGTTCGTTAAAACCGCACTAAATGTAACAACTCCTCTGAACCAAATCCCACTGACCAGCCGCAAATCCCACTGACCAACCAAATTGTTTTTGGACTGTTTCAATTCTTCCAATTTCATTTTCATAAAATGGAGCCCATGCGTCATATTACACTACAGTGCTCCAAGAAAGACCTAACTAAAGAGCAATAGGCACCTAGTTTTTGTTAGACATAGATTTTTGAACTCATTAGTACTCCACTCCTGCTTACAAAACCCAGATTTACCAATTTTTTATAACAATTAAGGGTACTATTCCATTAGCCGGGCGCAAATGTACGGCGCAAAAAATTTTACGGCGCAAATTTGAAATGTTACTGAGAACTTTTGGAAAAGGCAAAAAAATTTGCGACTAGCACTAAATTCACAATTTTTTGCGCCGTACATTTGCACCCGGCTAACGGAAAAGTATCCAATTAAGTACCTAAGTATCTAGGATTGATATAAAAACAAAACTCTTTAAAAAGATATTTCTCACATCACTCAGACACTTACCTGAAGAACCACTTGATGGCATTTCTTGATAAACCGCCGAATCATTAGTTTCATCTGTCAAATTTATTTTTTGAACCATTTTGATAACTGCTGGAAAATTTTACAGAAATTTTATATATTTTTTTTTTTCTCTTTGCTTCGCTTGGCTTATGCAAAAATTTTCCACTCAGATGCTCCAAAAAAAAAAAAACTAACAATAGAGAAACCAAAAAATTTCCGATAGATATAAACAAAAAAAAACTTGGAATTTTCTTTGTGTGAGTGCCAATTTTATAATATTTTCAGTGTTTTTTTCCTTCTTCTGCCTGTTTGCTTCTAGAAAGAAATTCTCAGATGGCTTTCAAATTTTTATTTTTTTGCGTTTTAATTTTGTGAAATGTGAATAGGTATATAATTTTCAAAAAAATTCACTGACTTTGCAATTTTTTATTTATCGATGATTGATATTACACAAAATTCTTGATAAAATTTACAATTTTTATTTCGGAAAAAAAAAAAACAATTAAATTAAAAACACCACGGCACAGTGACTGACAATAATGATTTTTATTCTTTCTTATTAGATTAGCAAAGAACTTCTTCTTTTTTTTTCACCCGGTTTTAAAATAATTTTGATTTAAAATGATGGAAAAATATTTTTTTTTTGTTCAGATTTTTATTCATTAAATAAATTTATTTTCAATGCAAATGAAAAAATAAATTAAAACTGAATTCTGCTGAACATCTGAACACGTTTTTCTTGTTGTTGTTGTTGTTGAAAAAATACTTTGAACAAAAATTAAACTAGGTGTGATTTTTTTAAAGAAACAAAAAAAGAAAAACACAAAATAATTTCCAGTTAAATAGTCCTCTAAAATTTAATTTTAAATTTTAAAAATAAAATTTTAAAAAAAATTGCACTACTTTTCCATTTTACATCATCTTTCTTCGATTTTAGAATTCCGAATGAATATGAATTTTATTTTCATTCTGAAAGTAATTTTTTTACTTAATTTTTCTCTTTGTTTCAATGTAGTGGTGTGACAAGTTTGATTTTTTTCGAAATGTCATCTGTTTGTGGATCTCTTTTGTTTTTGTTTTTATTTAATGCTCTTTTTTCGAAATTAAAGCTAACCCCATTAAATATATGTTAAATCCATAGCTTACTAAATTATGCGAAAGTTTATCAAGAATAAATTAAAAAAAAAAAAAACTGAAGAATAGTGCACTCAATCAATAAAATTTTTTATTATAAAATAAATTAACAAAAAAGAAGTTGTTTTATTTATTATTTATTGATTATTTGACAAAAAAAATTGTTTAAAATTTTCCTTTCGAGATGACATAGTCTCATTTTTTTGGTTTTTGGTTATAAAATTTATATATGTATTAGGTTTATTATAATAAAAATTTGCATATTTTTAGGCTCAGATTAGTTTATTCCTTCTGTAATTCGAATTTCCAAAATCTAAATGGCAATAAATATTATAATTGTGGAAATTTATCCAAAAATATACAGCAAATGCAAAGTTTTTTAGCTACAAACACATTAAAAACTTACAATTACAAATTACAATTCAAAAATGAAGTATTCTAAGCGTATTTTTGAAATTATTTTAAAATAACGTATATAAATCAAATTTAATATAGGTATAACAGTTTCTAGTATATTATAAACGAGTACCGAAGTCCCTCTTCAACACTTCAATTAAAAAATATATTCCGAAATTTTTTTCTTAATAATTTAACAATTCTATTTCCCTCTATTCATGTACCAATTTTGAACGAAATATATTTTTCAGTCTCCAGTTCGAATTCTTGGTAAGAAACTGAGCTAAATATATTTTTTATACGTTTCTTCTATCAATTTGTTCCAAATTCATTTGATCTAAATCCTAACTTTTTATATAAATGAACAACGCGTCAAATCTCAGATATAATTCAGTAGGAGGACTTTTAATATTTAATTAAAAAAATAAAATAAAATAAAAGTTTCGAAAAATGAAGTGCCAAAGGAAAACATACCTGTGTTATGTTAATGGACATATCTACATTATGTAGGTCCCAAAAATAGGCTCAATGACGAAATTTATAATACATATTACAAAATTTTAGTTGGTCAAGTTGTTCTATAAACAACTGAATTAAGTGAACAAATATTTAAAATCGAAATATACATATATGTGCAAAACTGGCTTGTATATTTTCCTTCTTCGATAAATATTTTTAAAACAAAACTACTCCAATTCCATATGATTGACAATCCTACGTATATGACATAAATTTATGAGAGCTGGGTAGAAAATGATGAAGTTTCTTTAAGCCATTTTATGCAAAAAAAAAAAGACATAATCTACATGACTGACTAACAATATGAATAGAAATATGGAAAAGTATATTATCTCAAATCAAAAACAAAAAAAATCAACAACTTTTTAAGTTATTTCTGGTATACTAAAATATAATCAAAATTTGAAAACATATTCTAATGTTGTATATTTTGGTATGTGATGAGATGAGACTGATAAATATAATATATAAAGTGTAACTTAATGTACAAGTGTTAAAAAAAATAATTAACGCCGGTAAGTGCGCAAATAAATTTTGTATTTATATAAAATTTACTCACCTTTTACAAGAACTTCAGTTTTCGACAACATCTTTCAAAATATTTATCAGAATAAAATTTTAATTTAATTTTTATGTTAGAACCAAATAAATAAAATGTTTAATTAATATTTTCTTACTTATACTCGGACTAAGATTTTCGCTAAGCGATATAAATTATAATATGCGTTTTTATAAAAGTAATTACTTTAAATTTATTTATGATATTTATATATTATACTCGTTATTAATGCGAAATAAAATTTTTTTAATCATTTTCACACACAAAATTTTCGATTTTTTTAAAAAATAATTTAAAACTTTTATTCAAAAAACATTTAAATTTTTTTTATTTATTGCTTTTATTATAATATTAATTATAAATCACACACAAATTATTTGTACAAGTCAAAATAAAAATTCCAAGAACTCAAAACAAACCCAAACAATTAAACATCCTAACACCAACTGAACTAAAGCTTTAAGAAATAATGTTAATATGAAAATAAAATCTGTAAATGCTATATGTTTTTAATACTACGCAAAAAAAAAGGACAATAAAAGTATCTTACTTGTAAGGAACTTATTCATAAAAAAAAAAAAATTCTTACCCTATGAATAAAATTTATTTTAATTTTCAATTTAAATATATAACAAAAACCATATTTATCATTTTTGATAAAAGCTTAAATTTTACTGCATAATTAAACAATGGTATAGTAAAAATTTATTTATAAGTAGCTATAATGCAAGAGAAAGAGACCAGTGTTGTACGTAGTATCTGATTCACAAAAACATTTAAAATTTATGAGTGAAAATAATGTGAAACGTGAAATCCAGATAAACATTCTCACTTAATTTAAATTTAAAATTTTACAATTAGAAAATTTTCATATAATAATTTATATTATTTTTTCATTTAAGTTAATGTTACAATGTTGTGCCCAAGTTTTCTGATTCACAAAAACTTTAAAATTACTATTTGTTAAACATATATTTTAAATATCTGAGCATTTGATTCTCCAATTTAAAACTCTCTCGTCAGTGTTAAATTAAATTGCGTTGCATTATTATTTTACTATTTTTTCGAAAATGTGATATGGTACTTAAAGCATATAACAATTAGCAACAAAAAGTCCTTTATTACATAATGTTTACTGATGTAAATATTATCAAATATACAAAGTGTTTAAGTTAACGGATGTACAAAATATTTTCACTCTGGTGCACAAGAATAAAATTAGTTTCTAAATAAGATTTTAATTTTGTACTTTTATATTAAATTTTAGACGGAAAAAATTTTTATCTCTTAAAATCTTTTTCACACATACATTTTTTTACTCCTTTTTTTTTGTACAAAAACCAGAAAAAAAGGCATTAGGGCTTCACCATAAAAGAATTTGATTTTGAAGTGTGTACTGAATTTCATATTCCTAATGTATTTTGTTAGTGTAAATTCATTATTCTAATCGGAATTCACAACAACAAATGTACTATAACAATATGCACTAGGAATTTTAAATTGCATACTGTGTGGACTCTCAGGATTAAGTAATACCTATGTTCTCGTCCTTAAGCATGTCATTAGACGACATTGTACTCTCACTGACCAATTCGTCAAATGAAAGAACTATATTATACTATATACATAGAACGCATTATGTTCAATGCTGAAAACTTGTACGAAATATTTTAATATCAAATTCCATATATAAATATGTACATATTGCTATAACACGAATTAATTTTATTTGCGCCATTTATTAAAACACGTTGTCAAAATAATCGTCCTTAAAATTACGTACATTATTTATATGTATACTTTGTATTTTGGTTTTTTTTTTCAGTCTAGAACCCCCATTTTTACAGAATGGAAAATTTTCATTCAGTATAATTCCATCTGGCATGTATATGTATATTATAGAGTTTTATTCTCAAAAATGCATATATTATGAGACGAAGCTTATAAACCCATTAATTTTTCTCCATGAAATTCTTTAAAGAAAATTTTATAGAATAGGCATTTTTAAATTAAATATGAAAATATACGTCGTAATTTTTATAGTAAAAATAATACGCATGCCTTGGAATTTGGAATTATAAATTCTTCAAAAAAAATATCTTAGTCCATGACCTTGAAATGGGCTAATATAATTTTGTTTCTAATTACAAATTGATCATTTTCAAATTATGAATGCGAAATTTTGAATTCTTGAATCTTTTTTTACGTTTTACGTAATTGTAGAATAATCGAAGAGTAGCAATGAAACTTTAATGTAATATTTTTAGTCCTGATCAACTTTCTAAGATAAAGTAAAATCCGACGCGAAATTAAACATTGTTAAAAGTTACAATATTATTATTTTGCTTAAACCGAAAACTTATGTAAATAGGTATGTTATGCATGTACTTGTAATTAGGTAGAGTTTTTATAAGTTTATTTAAATCATTTAAATTTAAAATTCACACAAACATCTAAATTTAGAGCCAATTGTCTGATTCGGATTCTATAATTTATTTAAAAAAATTATTAAGTAAATATAATATAAATATAATTGATCTACACCTATATTTATTTATTTTAATGAAATATTTACATACATTTAAAAATTTAAGTGCAGATCCTATTACGAAAGTGTTTAATATAAAACAACAAGCAACAAGTAACACTGTGTCACGTAGGTATGTTTCTTGAATATCCTTTTCTTCAACTTGGAAAACGAAAATTAACATTAATATAGGTATATATGTACAACAATAAATAATATAAATTGACATCTATAGTTATTTATGCAATATAAGTATCCATACAAGGACAATTTGGCAGAGTGCATCTTGGTGCAAGATTTGGTAAATGACCCATAGTTACAGGTATTGACATAGGCAATAGCCATTTCGGATACGCAATGAATGGTGCATAATGTGGTTGGGATGATAATAACTGTGTAGTTGATGCTAGTGTAGAAACTCCTGTTGTAGGCGTAGTTGGGGTAGTTATAATCTGAAAAAAAAAGTATTGAAATAATTTGCATTAAAAAGTATGAACCATTATTGTACATAATGCACAAAATTGACTTGATTTTAATAAAAAAGGCTGATGAGATTAAATAAACCCTAACTTTTTCTCAGCATTCAATTTGATTTTTGATATTACAAAAACGTCATTGTAATTAAAGATATATAAAAAATATACATATAAAAAATAAGCGGTGTATTAATCTTATTATTTTAGGTTAAAAGATATCGAATTTCATTCACTACGACTTATTTTGGATTCCATCCTGCATCAATTTCTTTTTGCCGAATAATATCTTAAATAAAACATAAATTTTAAGGTACATGAAGTAAAATAAATAAACAAAATATTAATAACATCCAATTATAAGTTTGTTTATTATTTTTACAAAAAAAAATCTAACTTACATGCGTCGCTGGTGGTCTAAATGCACTCGAAGCTGAACTGTGCCCCTCATTAGACGGTGTACATTGTTCAATAGCTCGCAATAAGTCTAAATCACATCTTTTTAACACCAATTCCAGAACAGAACGTTTGCGATGA
This sequence comes from Hybos culiciformis, assembly GCA_964007475.1. Classification (NCBI taxonomy): domain Eukaryota; kingdom Metazoa; phylum Arthropoda; class Insecta; order Diptera; family Hybotidae; genus Hybos; species Hybos culiciformis. The sequence goes on along the minus strand of OZ023273.1, from coordinate 27,720,460 downwards.
GGAAACAATTGTGCTAGCATATCTATGGCACTTTGAGACACCTGTGCATTATTTGAAGAATTTGATGAGGCTATAGCAGAAATAAAATTATGAAATATTTTAATTATAATTTTTTCCAGTTGATCAAACTGAATTGTAATGATGATATAAACTTACTTGATTTAATTGATTCTAAATCAGAGATAATAGGTGACCTTGATGTTGGAATTGGAGGTGAACTGCAGGGGTGTGTTACATTCATGCCGAAAATCTTTCCAGGCGGCAATGCATCAAGCTGTATTCCCTTTTCATTTGAAGCCAATCGAAGTGCAATAGCATCTTCTACAGCTTGTTGTCGTTTAAGTGCAACCTGATAATTTTAATATGTTTGAACATATTTTATATATAAGATTTTCATCAATTGCATAGATTTATCAGAAAAATAAAAGAAGAAATTAGTAATTAAGGTATTTTGAGTAATTTTTTCATAAATATCGTAAACTATTTGTAAACTATTTGGCTGTAATATATAAAATCTTTAGTGAAGTTTAAAAGTTCGTAGTTATTTTATAAATTACTTTATATATATATAATATAGTTTAATAAAGAAACCACACAGGATATAATCCCATTAATACAAATATGTGCACCACAGAGCAGGGGCGGGCTCGCATGAGGTCAATGCGAGCCGCTTGCCAGTTTTCAATATATGATAAATTATTTTTTTTTTAATTAATATGACGATCGTAGTGCTATATAAAGTATACGTAAGAAAATATAACTAATTAAGAATATAGACAAAATTATTTCAATTTAATAAATAAAATTTAATATAAATGACAAAGACTTTTGAATTTGGTTGGTCAATTCTTTGAAATTTGGCGATTAATTTGATAACGCTGTTCAAGTTAACAAATTATACGCCAATTTTCAAAGAAGCTGCAGGTCTGTGAACTGTGAACGATATTTCGACTTCTCAAAATTACAAAATATCGACTCAAATAAAATGAATAAAAAATTTTGAATCAAATTTCTTTATTCAACGATGAGCCGCATGCGGATCTGGGAGCTGCGTTTACCCACCGCTGCTATAGAGTGACACATAAAAAATATATCATTATATACATACAATTCAGGCATTATAACTATTTTATTTATACTGAAAAAGAGATCCCCTTAATATTTAAACAGTATGGTATTTCGCCTCGGATGATTAACACTTGGGCAAACAAAAGAATTGATTTGATTACATTTTTATTTTTATGCTAAAACTTGAATGCAATAACTTTTCAAGATTTTAATTTCATTAGTTATTATAGTTTGTATGTAGTATTTATGCTTGAGGTTTTAGCCAACGATACCATAATTGAAAAAAAAATAAGAAAAAGGAAAAAGAAGAACACATCCTCCTAGCTGTTGACATTGTTAATTTAGAAAAATATAGTAAACTTCCGTATTATTTGATGTATGTCTTACCTAAGTTCATATCTAAAATAAGAAAAACAAAAATATTTTTATATTTTGGGAATATTCGCAATATGTATATAAACACAAATACATATATTGAATATGTGTTTTGAATTTTAATCCTGGAATTATTATATATTTACTATATCTACTAAAAATATAAAATCCAATAAGATATCAAACATTGTTGATTTTATTTATTTATTTTGATGTATTTAAGGGATAATATATAAACATTATGTTCCCTTTACATAAATTTCACTTAAATTCTATTCCTATTTAGATCAAAAAAATAAATTTCACATTTCAAAATTTTTCAAAATAATATATGTATATGTACACATATAATTTTTTTCAATCTCTCTTAAACATTAATTTAGCCGTCAAATATTATTCAGGTTATTAACTTTATTATGATTTATGAAATCATTTAAGATCATTATCATTATTATCTATTTTATTGGAGCCTTTGAAATCATAAGAATATCCAAAATAGATGTATAAAATTATTGAACAAAAAAGAATTGAAAATATGTTTTTTTTGTTTAAATTCAAAATTAATATGTTATTAACCTAATTCATTTAATACTTTCAAGCTGTTTTTTTTTTTAGTTTTATTTTTTATTTTATGTCACAAATTGAAAAAAAAATCATAAAACAATTATTGCTTTTTATGCTTAAAAAAATTCTAATTGCAATTGAAACTGCATTATTAATATATATAAATAAAAACAATACGTATTATGGTTTATTTTACAAGACCGCAAACATATTAGGCACAAGAAATGAGGAAAGCAGTTTAAAATAAAAAAAAATAGAAATTAAATAAAATGAGTGATGCATAAACATTTTAACCTTTACCATATAAATATATTAATTGCAGCTAAAAAGGGAAAATGATTTACAGTCAATAGATATTATAAATATATACATAATGTAGATAGATATACAAATATATTATATATAAATTCCCCCATATGTTTGTATTGACACTTGATAATTATTGGCATATATCATATTTCTTCTTATATGTGTTTTGAATGAAAGTATATGTATATTTAATACGGATTATATCCGAAATAAAAATAAAAAATATGAATGTTTATTTATTTTTTGTTTTGTTTTCATTATTAATTTACATAAATTTATGTAAGAATATAATATTCATATATATAAAAAACAAATCCATTCAATATGTACCCAATCAATCATTAAATTTTTTTGCATTTCTTTTTAATGGACTAGAAATTTTCAGTTCATTGAAATTTAGTATTAAACTTTATTTTTTTATTTCGAAAATTTATAGATAAGTCAATCAATAGTTATTGTTTTGGATCATATTCTCGTGCTTACAAAAAAATCTTACGTAGTTACTAAAACAAATTTTTTGTTGCTGTGAATGCTGTTGTTAGTCGTTATTTCGAACATTATTGAGTAAAAATTGTTAATTCATATTTTTACAAATTGCCAATTTGTTGCCTTATTTTTATTCAATCTCCAAGTGCAAAAATCGAAAAATTTCCGATTGTATGGAAATGGAAATGTATCCGATCTCCATTTCGATATGTTTTTAAGAAAAGCACTTTTTTAATATGTATATATAGTAAGTATATCACTTGTACTTATAAAACCAAAATTTGAGTATGAAACATGCGTTGTTTGGATATTAGAAATGCAGGTGGTATTGTAAATTATTATTCCAATTAAATGGCTAATAACGAATGAATTTCGATATGTACACATGAACAATGAGTAATTTCTATTTTCCTATTTTTGTTAATAAATAATTTTTTGAACTTTTCAGAAATAAATAAATTTTTTTTTAAATTTATTAAATGGAACTTTTTTTAAATAATACTTTTTTTAGAATTTTTCTTATATTTTGATTACTTTTCTTATTGGAACGTAGTTCCTTATCAGACGCTCTTGTGGTAAAACTTGTTGGAAATTTCGACACTAAAGTGTCGCCAAACATATGTTAAAAAAAAATAAATAAATAATAACTACGACTCATTTTCAATTGACCTGATAAAATGTCGCGGCTATTAGTAATAATATTTATTTAAATTTGTATGAAAATTGATAAACTTAAATTTTATTTGATTTTATAAAATATGTATTAATAAAATATTAAGAAAATATTAATTTTTTATTTTTAACTAATTAATATTTTATAATTCAAATAAAATTTAGATTTTTATACTCATTTCTTGTATATTGTTTTTAAGTTAAATTTTTGTGAAAAAAAAATATTTTCCAAAAGTCTACTTTTTCAACTTTTTTTTTTTGAGGCATCGACTTTTTCAACTTTTTCAACTTTTTTTTCGAGATGCCATTTGAAGGGCATCTGGGATTTGTCAATTTTAGTTTTTTGAATTTTGTCGATACGATAAAGGAAAGTGTGAAAAAAGGGTCTTCCAAATTCGTAAAAACGGGCTTAAATTGCTCCTAAAAAAGGTTTGTTTAAATGAAAAAATACAAAGCTGGAGAAAACTGGGAAAAAGTAGAACAAAACGGAAAAAAAAGTGGTTCTTGGTATTATTATGCAGGGCTCTTATAACGATAGCCTGTTGATTTTTTTAAAGTTTTTTTTTAAATTATTAAAATTTTATATTGATTGAAAATGAAAATTACTTATATATACGCAAAAGAACTACGTTCTAATTGGGTGTCCCATGACAGCTCTTGTGTTTTTTTTATACTAGTAACCCATTAAAATGCAGGTGAGAGAAATATCATTTTTTGTGAAAGAAAATGCGCGCGTGACTATCAAAATATGGTATCTCTCACTTTTCGTGACAAAATTGGCGCTTTTGCGATTAGCTTAATACCGATTTGGTGACGCGACTAGCTAAATTAAGGTCAATAATAATATGAAATAATAACATAAAAAAAAGTGTTATAGGCTAGCTGTACTTAAATATAAAGATTATAAGGTCGCTAGAATATAATTTTTAGTATCAATGCAATTCAATTTCTTGTACATCGCAAAAAAATTAATTGTGTGAAACTGACCAAAGGTGCGATAAAAAATTATGCTTCAACTAAACTTAGGATTAACTAAACAATTAAAATATAGTTGAAAGCTTAAAATAATAAGTTTAATAAATCACCTTATTCTATATTGTACTGGTAACAATAAATAGATAATTGTTTTTCAATTGTTTTTCATAAAGTGCGGAATGAAATAAAAATTAGAATAATTGAAGTTTGAAAAATAAGAAGAAAATGTTAAAATTAGTTTATGGAAATTTACTTTGTCACACATACACATTATGTATCTTAAAATATTTTGAACTTTTCCGGAACTTTGTCAAACATTTCTGTCGTAATGAAATATTTTCATTTATACCTACTCATATTTAAAAAAAATTAATTAAAAAAGATAATCTTTGGTTGCGTAGGCGTACACTTGTGTCTGTAGTACTTTCAAAATGGGTTTATGTGAACAAAATTAGAAAAATTTTTTATATACATATCCAAAATTTTTACTAACAAAAAAATATTTGCGATATCAAATTTTTTTAAAACGAATATCTTAGATAGACTTTTTTTTAAGCTCTTTTAAAAATACTAAAGATGCAGAAGAATTTGTTTAAGCGTTTAAAAAGAATTTTTTATTGGGTTAAATTTTTTCATATTTACAAAAAATAAAAGAGTATCTCATATATATAAAGTACAGGGCCCGTTTTAAAATTTTTTTTACAGTCGATCTCCATCCATAACCCAATTTTCATACAAATCCGCTTTCTGCCCCGAATAAGAATCCTTGGCCACATTCGGGGGCCTAATTTTTTGTTTAGGTTGGTTCAATCGTCTTCTACTCTTATATCGACTTCCATTTTCAGCCCCCAAGCACGAATATTTTTTTTATTAAAGTTAAAAGGTGTCACACCTATAGATTTGGTAATCAATAGGTGTGATACCTTTTATACTTAAAGAAGTATGGATTTGATAATGGAAAGGAAGTTTAGACGGGATTTAAAAGTGGGACAGTTAGTAGGTAATCATGTAGATACAATCAGGAACCTAACTATATTTTTAGGTTCCATTCCCTACCACCTACTAATTTCATCAAAATCCATTTATACTTTACTAAAAATTTTATATGAAAATTATTAGGTTCTGGTCGGTTGAGAGCTTCTCATCCATTAGCTTGAAAATTAGTATCAATAAAATAAGATCGAAATCGGTGCACTAGAATGGACAAAGAGAGAATCGGAATGACAGACGGACGGAGAGATAGAAAACGATAACAAACATACACATACAGTCCATTTTTTTACTTTTGATGGAAAACGAGCTAAGAAAAACAACCCTTTTTTCACTATCACTAGAAGTTATATTTTGACAGATTAGGTATTCAAAAAAAAATAAAATAATTATCCTTACTTGCGCAGCCATAATTCTCTGCCTCTCATGAATTAATTCACATTTTGGGCATCTGCATCCGCGGTAAGTGCAATTTTTTTTATGTCCCCTTAAACCTGATATTATTCCATGATTTCGACATCTGGCACATTTTGGAATTCTAGGATTCATCAATTTGTTGCTTCCGATTGAAGTTAAACCAAGATTAGATTTATTATCTTGTTTTGGATTTTTCCGAATCCTAGTTCCATTATTTATATTTACAACTTTGGTGTCATCAAAAGAATTCATTTAAGATTTTTTTGAAAATTAATTACCAAAAAAAATTTAAATATATCAAAATTTTCCGGGAAAATCTTGGAAGTCGAGCGTTCACTATTTAAATGAAAATTTCTGAAAAATTAATATCATCTTTTAATGGTGTGATTTTCTTAAAAAAATATATCAGCACAACATTTTCAAATTTCACTCTTCACGAACAGAAAAAATATTGCATTAAAAAAATCACGTTTTAAAAATATAATGTTAATTTCTATGATTATATTATTCTGTATAGTAGATTTAATAAGTTATTCAATTTACTTTGCATTATTGTAAATCTTGTTTATAGTAAATTATTTATCATAATTTTCGCAGAATCTTAATGTCAACTATTTAAGTAGAAAATCGTTGAGAATATTTTAATTATATATTTTTTTTATTGGAATACATCCAGTGGTGATATTCAGCCGGTACGGGGCTGGCAGTGACAGGCGGGTTAAATATTCTGTTCCAATTGTGCTGTGCAAAAACCAAAAGTTAATTTGGACATTATTTAATTAAATTTTTTTCTTACGTAAATATGTATAAATATGTATAAATAAATATTGAATAATATTTTTATTAAGCGTACCGGTTGTTAAAAATTTCGAATATCACCACTGAGTACATCAATTTAGAAGAAACATAATAGATAACAAATTCTTAATTAAAGTCATTAATTTTTCAATGATATTATTTATAATGAAAAAATTACAAAAATAATAATTGACTTACCTTCAGTCGTTTTTAATTTTTGGCTTAATATGGAAAAGTCATAAGTTAATTCAAACCAAAATTTTGATTTATTTTTGTAACAAAAATTCATGCAAGATTTTGTAACACGCAAACGTTAAAATTGAAACCACACAGAAGTTATAAATTTTCTTCATTTCATTCAAATTTAGAACAAAAAAAACACATAATTTCAAAATTATTTTCACAGATACAAAAAAAAAAGGATACACTGAATTTCTATGTACCATTTTCATTAGATTTTCATTTTGTATTGAAATGATTTTTTTTTTTAATGAAAGGCGTGGCATTGTTCCAAAACTGAAATTTGTATACAAAATTCTTATTGGATGAAAATTTCTGTATCTTTTAATTTTAGATAAAAATATCTTTTTGTTTCAGAACTTTTAGTTTTTTTTATTGTTTCAAAATGGAATTTTTCTTTTCTGTTTAGATTTTTGAGGGTATATTATCAGTATTATATATATATTGTTTCATTTTTTTTTTGTATTAATTTTCAGATTTTCATTGATATTTGGTTTTCTTTAAAACTTAAAATGATAAATGTGTTGAAAACAAATATTATATCTTGGTTGCTGAAAACTTTAGTTACTTTTTTTTCTTATCTACATATTTCCCAAATTTACAAAGAAAACTACGACTTAAAGACTATGTATGTGAAACATAAATTCATTCTCGTATGTAGCGATATAAAAAAATATGTTTTATTGCCCTTATTACATAATAAATTTTTGTACTTATAGTAATTTCATAAGCATGCTTTGACTATACCTTTCTTCCACTAATAGACTTATATTATTGTTTTAATTTCACTATTTTTGATTTCTTGGTCCTTCGTATATAGGCTCACATCCAAATCAATTTCATTTAGTAACAATTTCTAAATTACCAAAATCATTCTAATTTTATTTTGTATGTACATAATTCAATTTAAATAAAAAAAAGATTTTTTTTAATAAAAATCATTTAATCAAAAAAAAATTCAAAAAAAATCATAATTGAATATTAAAAACTTCAAATTTACAAAATTTATATTTATGTATACAAAAAACCAATCGTACATTATGTAGTAGGTATAGAACGTCCGCCGCGATAATCTTTTTCATGATAAATTGATTTGGCGCCCAAGAAATTGTGTCAAAAAATTCTTAAAAACCTTTAATGTTTTCTTGTGCGGTTTACAAAAAAAAAATTAAATTGATTTTTTTCCAGTATAAACAATAAACAAAATTATATTGTATTTCATTTTCATTTAATATCGTTTTTGTTGCATCAATTTATTTTTTTTGACTAAATCATATTTTTTGTATTTTTTTTTCTGCATTATGCAATTTTATGTTGTAAAAATGAAAATATATTTTCTTTAATACTTGTTTGAGATGAAAAAACCACAGCAATTAATTAGTTATTGTCACGTTTACGCTTATGGGAACCATATGTTTAAGATTAAAAGAAAAAAACGGCAATACATTCGAATCGATTTAATAGAAAATATGAAATATTATAGTTATAATAATAATATATGATTGATTAACAGATGATTTCATTAAAAGAAAAAAAAAGAAAACTATGAAAAAAATTATTAAATTTTTAATTAGGAAAGATTTTCGGTTGTTATGATAAAGAAGCTTAGTGATGTTAAGGAAAGAGAAAGACCAAAAATATGAAAATTTAGTCGCCTTTCTTTGACTATAATCCTTTGATAACTATAAAATATTTTTTTTTTTCGAAAACTCCATTATTCAACTCTCCTTCGTTAAAATCAAATTCATGAGTTATAAAAAAAAACCACTTTATTTTCTTATGCCATATTAGTTAGATATTATGATAACAATAATAAAAATAATTTCTGTTTTTAATAATGCATATAGTATTTTCCAATCAGATATTTTACTGATAAGAAAAGCTCCTCCCTATATAAATAATAAAGGTATTTAAAAAAAATGTCAATTGTATTATTTTTAAAATATATTTTTTTTTATTGAAGGTAATAAATAAATCCCTGTTAATTTGGATTTGATCATTTTTATTTTTTTTTTTAAAGTATTTAATGCGATTAAAATACAATTAAAAAAATAATAAATAACCTAATTAAAAGATTTATGAGTTCAATAAATAAATTGTTTTAAGTGTACACAACATTAATTCTGAATTTCCGAAAAAACAATTATTTTGCTAAACAGTATTTTCAATGTTATTCAAATTAAAAACAAAAAAAATTGTCAAATTATTTGAGATCCAAAGTCCTGAGTGCTACGAGTTTTAAGTTCCATATGTTTATATTTAGGTATATTATTGAAAAAACAGATACACAAATCGAACTATGATGACTTTAGCAAAATTAGCTATTAGTTATAGTAAAGCAAAATAGCTCGTACTTTCACTTTTTAATATTAGTTAGCAATATTCTATATAAAAATTTCTAAACCTAATTTTGTATAAAAAATATTTTTTGTATTTTTTCTTCGATAGAAAAAACAATTAAAAAAACTTTAATTTTTAGGGTAGCAACTTTTGCTACAATTCAATTGCTTGGACTAGCTTTTATATTTTTTTAATAAATAGAAGATTTTGAGAACGTATTGCCAGAAAATAGTGCAGTTTTAGATATAATATTTCTGCTATATTTTATGTCTGATTCTTCAATGAGATTTTTTTTCAATGTGCATTTACATTTATTTTATAATAATAATAATTAAAAAAAAAAAAATCTTTACAACCAAGCGAGTACGAAACAACGAGAGAAATGTGATTGAAATTATAAAAATTTTTGAGCCAGTGTTTTTAAATTTTTAATTATAACAAACATTAAACTAACAATCATGGATTGAAAAATAGGAAAAGAGTTCAAAAATTATATTTAAATTTACTTAATGCCTAATTACTTAGTTTTCACTACAGATTATAAAATGGATTTAAATGTATATAAAAATACAATTTTTTTAGGAATCCTAGGTGTTTTCAAGTTTTCAAATATCAGTTCACCTACAAGGCAACGTGTTAAATTAATATTTAATTAAGCTTAATCAATTTTCTTAATTAATTCTGATAATGATATTTTTCTGAAGTTTATGTATATTTTCTTTTCACATGGTACAGTATGTAAAAAACTGGCAAAGTCTTATCAATAACTTGTAATATTCAGTGCAATGTAAATTTTGTTATTCTTTTACACTTCAATTAAATATTATAATTTTATGGGAAATAAAGAACCTCAATCTTTATATAAGAATAAAAATAAACCAGGACTTAAACAGGAATAAAAAGAAATCAATAATATTACACTTTTTAACTTCTGGTGTTGAGCAGAAAAAAATAATATGTTTATAAAAAATCTGTTGATTACGATAAAAATTTCTTTAAGAAAAACAAATAAATTTAGGGTAATAAATTAATATCAAATTCGGTTTGTTCAAAGTTTGTATTTAGTTAAATGAATATTTATTAAAATTTATTTAGTTTTAACAAATTAAAATTAAATCAACATCATAAACGAAATAAATGTCTATAGGTAATAATTCTCTGTTAATGACACATTAATGGTGAAATTATAAAAAATATATGGGGTAAAAATAAGTAGAATCTGCTTTAAAAGATTCCTCTGTAGTTTTGAGCACATATAGCACACACAGGCCCAGATAGACGGAGAGGAGCTAGGAGGACAATGTGAGGGCATTTTCATATGAAAAATGTATGGTCAATGAAAAAGTAAGGGATCCTAAAATCTAAAGTATGAATATCCACGACTCCAGGCTTCAAAGTTACAAGCTCACAATCAGCCAAGGGTCGAATTTATTATTTCTCAAGTATTTTACATTTCAAAACTTTATTATAAGCTTTAATTTGAAAGAAAATTAATATAAAATCGATTGTAAAATCGAAAAATAGTTTAAAACTGGATTGTTTTGTATAAATTGTTTCCAGAGATTGCAAAAATAAAAATAAATGTACATATCTATGTATCCAAAAAATTTTATGTTCCAAAATGAAAGTTTTACATTGAGATACATTTTTTGATGTATCTTCTACAAGTTTAAAAAATGTTTTTTATACATATTTTTCAAGTCTTCTGTTCTTATCTAATGCATTGTACTTACTTTCGGAAAGTTTATTTTACATAAATTACAAAGTATGTAAGTGCTTTTTTGATTAAAATTCTATATAATCATTTTTAATACTATATGTTTAACAGCTAATAATTGTTTAATTTACCTCATGCCTACTAGTGTTGAAAATATTAATTTATGATTTTTATCAATTTTTCTTCCTCATGGTTTCTTTTTTTGTTGAAAAAAAGTAAAAAATCAAAATAAAAATGCCGACTGTTATCATAATAATATTTTTATATCAATAATATTTATATGACAAAAAAAAATTTTTTTTTTTATATTGCCACTTATCGCACCTTGTTTTTCTCTTATCAGCAAATTATCAAAAGCAATAAAATACTAATTCAACCATATTTGATTTGATTTTCAATTGAATATCATTATTATTCTTACTATTATATTATTATTAGATATTTTATTAAAAAAAAAAAATTCTTTAATATGATAATAATAAATAGATTGAAATTAATTATTTTCCGTATAGTTTTTAGTTGATAGAAAAGAGTTTTATCGATCGGATTAGCAAAATAATATTTGCCTACAAAATTTTAAAACACCAAACTTAAAGTTTTTTTTTTAATTTTTTTTTTATAGTGTAAGCTTTCAATTAATTAATGGAAGCATCATTTAAACGAAAACCATCTGGTTTTTTAATTAATGATATTTTAGAAGATACAGATACAGAAAAAATCAATTCAAGTGATAATAAAATAATTAAAAATAAAATTAATTATTTTGATAATAATAAATATATTAAAAATTCAATTAATGATGAGCTAATTAATAATTGTGATAATTTTAATTATAATAATTATATAAATAATACATTTCATTTGGATTTTTTTAACGGCAATGAAAATAATTTTATACCAAATTCATATTATTCAACTGAGATAGCGTCACCACCGCGACAGCCGGGATTATTTCCCATATATAATCCAATTATTAACATTGGTGGTAAGAATTGACATCATATTATATATACATTATAATTTCGTATCATCTTAATTAAATTAAAAACCATATAGTAAATACATACTATTAATATATATATGAATACATACCTATACTGAAATAATTAAAAAAGTTAAACGGGAAATTAGAACTTTTTTAATTTTGATTTTTTGTTTTCTAAAAATTATAATTAGTGAATGAAATAAAACATTAATATGTTAGTTGTACAGAACACCGACGGCGAAGCATTGTCAATTCTTCCAGGAAAGAAATCTTCATTAATAGGTAATTCTTTATTGGGTGGGTGAATTTCTTGTTCGCCTTATCATATGGATCTCCGTAAACATTTTTGTTTTCAACATTATTACATTGTCAAAAATATTTTTTAATTTGATTCAAAAATGTATTAATTTTGCGGCAAACATTATCAGCATTATTGCAAAATAAAATTGTTGTGCTATTACTGAATTTTTTCTGTCTCTGTAAGGAGTGAAAAACAAATTTGTCAGTTCCTACTTAGGATTATTTTTAATGAAATTTACTAAAAAGTCAAAAGTTATAATTTTTCTGTAAAGAACTTTTTTATAAATTCGCACTAGGACTAGACAGTTAGTCATATGAGATATGATACTCAAATTTTCAAATATTCCAGTTTCTACTGTACAGCCAAAATCATGTTCCTCCTTTTTGATGAATTTTTCGGGAACTTGCTTGTTAGATCTTTTTTCTTTAATTTTTAATTTTAATATTTTACATTAAGAAATATTAATCTAAGTCACGTAGACGTAGGTAAAATAATTGACTCTCCTCCAAAATTCTAGAGTTATTTTCATTATGACCCCAGTAAACTTCTTTGCAATCTATTATCCAAGGAACAACCAAGGAATTCGGCTGTGCTGATATAGTTGTACTCTGTAATGCTTTTTCCCCATACGGGGTTAGCTCCTTCCTTCGGATCGTATAACATGTCTCATATTCAATTTATATATTATTAAAATTAAAGTGTGTAGAATAATGTGACTTTTTTCTGAACATTATATTCAGCACTAAGTAAAGTACATATTTGCATTTAAAATTTAAATTAATTTTTTTATTAAGTTTTTTTCAAATAATTTTCATAAATTTATTCACTAAAGTTTAACCTTTTAATTTTAATCGATTAAAATATTTTCTTCTATCTATTTAGATAGACAATATTAAGAATATCAATGTTCTTTAATATGCAGTAGATAAAAAGTGAAAGTACAACATGTATTTACACAATTGTGTATTATGTTGATGTAAATTAATGAAATACTGGCGCCAAGAAAAAAATATGATTTTTTCGATATAGCTTACCCTTTATTTGATTGTCTAATTCAATTTTGGACATTTTCTAATTTATTTATTTTATCATGTAGTATTTACATAAGACTGTGTATACATATACATGGTATCAAATTTATTTTTGTGAGACGATCGTTATTGCATTGAATGCATTTTTTATCAGTTTTCGGTGTCAATTACATTTTTAATCTACAGACCCGGAATATATATAAATTATACAAACTTATTTACGTACATTATGGATATTGTATAAAAATTATATTTATTTATATTGAAAAAATATATTATAACAAATCCAATGTTTAACGAAAATTTTTTCAAATGGAATCAATATTAGTAATTTTAATATTTTGTAATTTCTACCGGCGGACGAAGTTCTAAATTATAATTCTTAAACATTATTTTTTTAAAACAATTTTTTTTTTTATCAGATTTGAGGAAAAATTATCAATGAAAGTATTTTTAGATTACCATTAATACAATTTTTGCCCTGTTTTCTCTCTTAATAATTAAAAAGAAGTTTACATTGTTTTCAATAACTTTTACAAAAGAGCGCATTAATTGCATGTGACGTCACTGATTAAAATTCTTATGAATAAAATAAATTCAATTCATACATTATAATGAATTAATTTTAATATTATGAATGACTTATTTTAACATAATGAATGAATTAATTTTAACAATAAAAATATTAAATTTTATGCACATCAATAATTTACATTTTTTGGTCCTATTTTTAGGGTATCATCACCCCCAATTGTACAATTCATATTATCCAACTGCACCTGCTACTTACTTCCTTCCGTTTTCAAAAAGAAAAGGTAAATAATTTCGTATATTTTTACTTCCAATTTTTATAAAATTTTTAACAAATTTTCTGATCAATTTTTGCAGGTGGCCAAATACGCTTTACAATTCAACAAACCAAAGATTTAGAAAATAAATTCATACATAAGAAATATTTATCAGCTGAAGATAGAAAAGAAATATCAACAAAGTTAAATTTAAGTGATAGACAAGTGAAAACTTGGTAATTATTTATTTAATTTTAGTTATGTTAAATAATAAATAATCTTAAAAATAAATAAATATTGCAATTTATTTTAGGTTTCAAAATCGCAGAGCAAAATGGAGAAGAATAAATAATATTTCAAATAATATTAATTTTAATTCAATTCATACAAATAATAATAATAGTAATAATGATAATGATGTATCAGTAGAATATGAAAATAATATTGAAAACAATCAATTTGAGACTATTGTTGACGAAAATCATACCCACACCGTACCAAAACAAATAAATTTCCTTGATAATTAAATACTACTATAATATTACATAAGAATTCTTATATTCAATATAAATTTAAAAATACGTAAATTAAAAATCTGTCTTTTAATTCATTTATTAATATTTTATTAAGTGAAGATAATCCTTTTTAATGCTTGATAATTTTTTCTTGGTCATCCAGTTTTATATATTTGTAACCACTAGACATAAATGTAGTCAAATAATTATGAAAGTCTGTAATATAAATTAGTAAATTATAAACTATAGGTTGTTTTAAACATTAGAATTATATATAGTGTAAAATAGTTTAACAACTATTTCTGCAGTACTTATTTTTTGAAATTCATGAAGCATTATAACTTGAACTTATCACACATCAAAAAATACTAACAATTTATTTCCTTAAAATGTATTCTACCTTCTATCACTTTGTGGATCTATTATTTATTAACTTCAATTTTTATTTCAGTAATATGTATATTTTAAAGCTTATTCTCTATACTTATATAGATTTGTCCTATACATGTATACAAACTATATTATTTTTTTTTAATTCATGCTGCAACCAAAGAAATTTTCCGGAAATTATACTTTTCTTTGAAGTTGCTAAATGAAAATGAATTAGATATTTTAATTTAACATAAATCTAAACGAAAATTTAATTTTAAACTTATTTAAAGTAAAAAAAGCAAATTACAAAAAATACTTGCATTTAATTGGCTTCATAAAAAAAATTGTATTTGGCCTCATTATAAGGTGACGATTATACAACAGACTTTATTATATTTACCATAATAACTACCCGAATTTAATTGAAGCATATAAATATCAACGATATAATCTAATGTATATATCTACTTAATGCTATAAAAAGATTACTTAGAATAATAAATAGTCATAATAGTTAAATGTTTTGAAATATATATACATAAGTATAGTATGGTACATACATTTATGCACCTAGTACGTATATACACAAATAAAGAACATCACAATAACTATTTTAATTGTTTTAATAAAATTGTTATAATCTATCTTAACAATAATTGTAAGTTTTTGTTAAAAATACTTTCAGTCATTCAACTTTCATAATCATGGGTATATAATAGATCTTAATAATACGAACACAATAATTATGTTGACATTTGATTGATTTTAGTTTTTTTTTTTTTATAAAATGTACCGAGTTATGTACAATATCAAATATTATTCATTTATAATTATATTCTTAAACATATCATTATGAAATACTATTATTAAGATGGATATAGTAGTTAATAGGGTCTTGTTAAATTGAATTATGATTATGATTAAAAATGTAATAATTTATATTAATGTTTTTGTGGTAATCGAAATTATACAATCAAGAATAATCTGTTACGGAAATATACACAAGTATGAATGGTTTTCTAAATTTCATTTAAATTATCGATTTAAGTATTTAATTAAAAAGATAATATTTTGTATTTATATAAGGTCAATGAAGAGAAATTAATTCATTATCAATTAAAACTAGTTCGTTAACAAAATAATTTCTCATAAATTTAAAAATATAACTCAATGTGTTTTCATTTGTTTCATGAAAATGGAAACTTAATTTTTCTTTGTTATATTTTAGGAAAATATTTTCATTAAATAAAAATCATTTAGAATAATTACTTATGTATATTTTTGCATGGAAAAGTAAAATATAACATAAAGTAATAAATATCTTTAGGATGGTTCCAAAAATGTAATAATCATGTAACTTTTTTTAATTAAATTTGTGTATGTAAAATCTAAAATGTACTAACAAAATTTCATACAGAAATTCATGAACAGTGCTGATGGTACAACATTTTAGTTTGAGCTTTATTAGCGGTAATATGGTTTAAAAAGTTTTTTTTGGATATAATAAAACTTCCGCCGCGTTTGAAGAAAATATTTATATAATTAAAGTTTTATACTTTCAATTAATTTTATACGAGTATACAGAAATATTATATTCATGTTTAAAAACAAAAAAGTTTTATGACACGATATTTACTTACATTTATGATCACAGAAAAGTATATTCAATTTCTGTGATACGATGTAATTGAGATATATTGATCAAATATTTACTGTACTACTTATACTATTCAACTATAATATTTTATAATTATTAAAATGCATTATCATTATGAAATTTGAACACGATGGGAATGATTTTAATATTTTAATGAAAATTATTTGATTTCTATATACCTAAATAAACTTATTATTATTTTTATAATTAATTTTTAATTAACCTTCAGTGAGCGTTGTTATGTATTTTAATGTAAAGTTCATTGAATGTTTTTGCACCGCTCCAAACTGGGTGTAACTTCTTTCCAAGACTTACATATTTTTTTATTAATGGTGTTTTTATCGGATTTCCTCTATGTTTATAGAAGTAATTTTTTAGCAAAATTTTTAGTTTAGTATCATAATAATGAGTAGATGTTACATAGTTAAGTAAGTATATACTTACATATAAAATTTAATGTCGGTGAATATATATATATTTATGTGGGTATACTTATATTTATAGCTATAGATATATCAAATGAATTAAATTACAAAAGAAGATAGTTATAGTGTATTAGTTTAATTGTGGTTATTATATTTATACGCACCTAATGCGTACATAGTGTATTTACATACACACATAATGATGATAAATAAGTAACTGAATGGAATCATTTTCGATAGATCTTAAAAGAGTTCAAAGTTAAATTTCAGCTTTTTGACTAATAATCTTATTCACATAATCATGTTCTTATATTTTAACATTTTTAAATCATAAGACCTTATCTTATACAAACTATAATAGTATCCATATAATAATATAAAATAAAACTCATCATTTTATATCAAAATAGAGAAAAAAATTTGTTATTTACGCGAAAATTATGTTTTCAATTTCAATTTTAAATTTTTTGGTTTCTTCTTTTTTTTTCGTAACATCACAAATTCTTTGTGATAGTATTTGTTAATACAAAAATAATATTAAAATGAGATGGAGTAAATAATTTTTAAAGCATGAACAAGTGTCACATATCCTAATTCCAGTGTTAATTGTTTTAAAGATACAACAATCTAGTAAATAAAAATCCCAAACCCAAAATGAAAATGTACAAGAATGGCTATATTTCGCCATTCAAAGAATTTCAAAGTCGATTAGATCTAATCGTATAATAATGTAATAATGAGCTGTCGCATTGTATACTACTTAGAGATGCTTTTAAAATTTCTATCAATAAATTGAACTTGTCTCTACTACTATCTTTCATTTTGTATATAGGTGTCAACAAACGATTTTGTTAATGGTGATGATGGTTGAAAATATATTTTATAAAACACAAATCATTTAATACAATGTTTGATAAATGTTGCATGCGACATGTCGTACTTCATAATGGGGGTTGGACATTTGTCCGCGGGACATTTGTCCGCGATTTGTTTTTGTATCGCGGACATAAAAATGACATTTGTCCGCGATTCAAAATGTCTTTTGTCCGCCGCGGACAAATGACATTTTCCAAAATGTCATTTGTCCGCGATAAAAATCTGAAAAATCAATCGCGGACAAATGACATTTTGCAAAATGACATTTGTCCGCTAAAAATTTAAAAAATCAATCGCGGACAAATGACATTTTGCAAAATGACATTTGTCCGCTAAAAATTAAAAAAAGCAATCGCGGACAAATGACATTTTGGAAAATGACATATGTCCGCTAAAAATTTGAGGCTAAAGTGCAGATGACGTGAACCAATCAGAATCAGCACAACAAGAGAGGGTGGTAAGGGGCAAATCGGGCAAAAAAAAAAAAATTGCATATACAAAATGTATGAACAATTTGGGGGGACTCTACCCCTCTTCCCTTTTCCAAGCTTCATACGATTCTGAGTGGTTCACGTAATCTGCAGTACCTCCAAAATTGAAAAATCATTCGCGGACAAATGACATTTTGCAAAATGACATTTGTCCGCTAAAAAAACTGAAAAATCAATCGCGGACAAATGACATTTTGCAAAATGACATTTGTCCGCTAAAAATTAAAAATTTCAATCGCGGACAAATGACATTTTGCAAAATGACATTTGTCCGCTAAAAATTCGAAAAATCAATCGCGGACAAATGACATTTTGCAAAATGACATTTGTCCGCTAAAGTTAGAAAATTCAATCGCGGACAAATGTCATTTTGCAAAATGTCATTTGTCCGCTAATTTTGGGGCATTTGTCCGCGGCGGACAAATGTCATTTTACAATCGCGGACAAATGACATTTTGCAAAATGACATTTGTCCGCGAAGTTTTCCATACAAATTTCATCGCGGACAAATGTCCCGCGGACAAATGTCACGGCGCCCTTCATAATCCCAATATAAGCAGTTCAACGAAATGAACTTGGTATCGGTAAAATTGTTTAAAAATAATCAAATAAGAAAATTTCATTCTACCTTAATATCTTTTTTCTTTGTATCTACGTACTTTTTTTTTTTAACTTATAAAGTACTAAAAACAAAACAAAAAAGTTTAATTTTTTTTTATGTTTTGTTTTCTTGATATATTGTTCAGTTTTCCATCAGTTGAGTTTTATTGTTTGAAGAATTTAGACTGGTCGGATTATTTATGGAGATTTAAAAAAAAAAATTATTTTCAATTTAAATTATTTTTATTTTATAATATTTTCAAAACATAGAAATTATAGAAAAAAAATTGTATATTTATTGAAAAAAAAGTTTTTGCAAAAAAAAAAAAACAAAAAATTAAAATGTAAAAATTTCCAGACCATATAAAACGATTAAGAAAAAATAAATAAAATAAAATATAAATCATGTTAAAGACCTAAAAAAAATTCAAATTGTAAATAATAATAATAAAAATAACAATAGATTTATTTTTAGTATAATTTAATTTTAGTTTTTGTAATTATACAAAATAAACAGAAAAAAAAACTAATTCTATAATGTTCGATGATTGAAATAAAATATTCCACCTGTTTTTTTTTTAAATGTTTACATTTAATTTGAATATTTTTAATGCCTAAATATAATGTATATTTATGTATATATATTTTTTTTTGGAAAATAAATATAGGTATATAATATACAAATATTTTTTCGGTTGAAAAATCACCTTGAAAAGTGTTAAAATTGATTCTTATTATATATATAGTTATATATTTTTAATAACCGTGAATGAGAGAAAAAAAAATTAATGAATGAAATGAATGAAAATAATAAAAGCGTAAAAATGTGTCAAAATATTTTTGTGTAATAATTTTGCGCGACTATGGTTTGAAAATAAACCTATAATTTGAATAATATTTATAATTTTTTGGATTTTATTTAAAACAAAAAATAATAATAATTATTTTGAACACAGAAATAATAAAATTGTAGATACAGTAAAAACACTAGTACCGGGCCACTTTTTTTTTAAATTTTAAATTAAAAAAAATTCGAAAAAATTATTTTAGCTTTCAATTAAAACCATTTGCAGTAATATAGCGCAAAAAAAGGTTTAGAACTTGCCTAATTTTCCTTATTTGAATTTTTGATGTCAATAAAAAATTTTTTTTTTGCATTTCATGTTTTTAAAAATATCATCCAGCTGATTAATTTTATTTTTTTTTTTTTTCACTTTAAATTTAACAATGAGACTGAAAATGTTCCGGAGTATGGAAGAGATCCCAATAAACCCAACTAACGTTTCAAAACATATTTATTAGTTTGCTTCATATTCAAAGGAAAAGTCAAAGTGGCCGGATATTAGAATGGCCTAGTAGCCCGTTCAACTCCTATAGGAAAACTTTTTGTTTTTGATTGAACAAAAATAATTTTTATTGTTTTTAGTAATACTATAAATAAAATAATTATTTTCGATCAACTTTCACATTAATAAAAATTTTATTTTTTAAATTCAAAATTTTATGTGTAAAATTTTATGATTTTATTATAAAAAAAAAAAAATAGAACAGTATCTTATAAATGAAGTATGGGGCCCGTTTTAAACATTTTGATGTAAGATTCATTATTTTAATAATTTGTGTTGCAGAATTTTTTGACATATATGTTGTGGGTGGGGTAGTTTTTTCTAGCTGTACTACTGAAGTTATTTTGCCTTAGAAATAATATCCAATGATATAATTTTTGTATTTTTAAATACGTAAAATCTTTGTTATGTGCCCGTTGTACAGAATTGATTGAAAATCAATCATATATCTGAGATATATGATAATATCTGTGCTATTTCATAAATTTACTTAAATAACAATAAATTTAAAAATAATTTTGACCTTCTCTGTTGAGGTCGATAAAATTTTTAATTTATTCTTAAAAAACATAATATAATGTACCTACTAATTTAATCTTAATCGTTTCATTATACATTTTTGGGTAAAATAAATTATGTGATAAAAACATAACATTAGAAAATCAATTTACATTTTTTACAATCTTGTAAACATATTTTTTTTAATTAACAATTCAATTTTAAAAAGATTTTCAAAAACCGGTCGCTTTAATTTATTAAATTGACCACCAATCACTCTTATAAAAAAAAACTTGTCATCTCTTCTTGTTTCCGTTCTTCTTTTGTCAGACCAACAAATTGATACATTCTTCTTACCTGATTGCTTAAAAATCAAAATTTTGTGGCCAAATTTTGTATTATATTTTCAAGTCACCAGCATGTCATTTTTCACTCAAAAAATATCGTTCATTGCAATTTAAATGAACTATCTACTCGTTACGTCACCATCAGTTGCGACATAAAATTTACTAAAAAAGGGCAATAAGATTTTCATGAATCGTACATATATATTTTTGTTCCGTTCCTGCAAAAACTTTATACAATATTCGTCGATGGATTGTTTTGTGAGCTGTTCAGAAAAGATTTAAGTTTCATATGGACTTTAAATCGCATTCATATTGCTTCAAATGAGACATAATGGACGTTAATTCCCTGGATTTTAACGTCAACTCCCCGAAACTCTAACTATGTAATTTAATATTCACTATATTCAGTATATATGTATATTTATTTTCCAACAAATTCACGTATTTTCTTCATTTTTTTATTTTTTTTTTAATTTTTTTCAAATAGAAATTTTAAATTATTAAATTACTCTAATAGTCCAAGAGCTCGCAACGTAAGAATTCACGTGATTTTAGCAAGGCTCATTTTTTAATATAATGTTCCATACTACGGTGCAGGACGCATAAAGGTAGTCTGGCTGTCAGATGACGTTGCGTTTACCCGTGGGAGCAGAACCAAGTAGGTAAAAAAAATACAAAATTACATGAAAAAAACAAATTACTTTTAAATGACATAGGTCTGGCATCCATTTAGCAACGGTATTTCCGTCTGGCAAATTGGATGTAGTATATATAAGATCCAATCTATAACATATAAAAATTTCAGCCTTGCTAAAATGACGTGAAATTGAAGTTTTTTTTTGTTATAAATCAAGGTCTGGCACGGTCTTAACAACTCCGAAGCCGTCTGGCAATGATGCATTAACATTTCATATAATAAGCACAAACAAGTGACATAACTAGAAATCGTGCTATTATCACGTAATTTTGCATTTTTTCTTTGACCTACCTGGATCTGCTCCCACGGGTAAACGCAACGTCATCTGACAGCCAGACTACCCTTATGGGTCCTGCACCGTAGCATTTAACAATATTTTAAAAAATGAGCCTTGCTAAAATCACGTGCCAAAAACGTTGCGAGCTCTTAGACTATAATTTCTTCTCATCAAAATGTCTTTTCCTGTTCTATATTAAAATTTATAATAATTTATTTTTTATATAAGATAAATTTATTTTAAATTACTTTAAAAATCAAATTACTCTAATAAAAAAAAAAAAAAACCTATAAAAAAAATTATAATAATGATTATTATATTCTTCTATCCGTAAAATTTTTCAGATAAAAAATTTTATTTTCGGGAAAATTATTATTGTTAGATCGATTTATTATTATTATTATTATTATTATTCTTTTTGATTAAAAATGAATTTGTTATGTAAAGTAAATAAATATAAAAATAAAAAAAAATAAAAAACAATAACAACCGAAACATAAAAACCAAAAAAATAATTTCATAAAACAACATAAAAATTAAAAAAAAAAAAAAAAAAAAAGTAACAAAAATTTTGAAGAAATTTTTATATTAATTTGATGTTTTCTATTTATTTATCGTTACATAAATGGGAAAGGAGAAAATGAACTTCATTAGAGTTTTATTAAAATTAATATTTTTTGATAAAATTACTATACATTTTAAATTAAGAAGAAATTTTTATTTTGTTGCTGGATATTTTTTAATAATATTCTTCTATATTATAAATTTAACAGCAACAGCCCAGGGTCAAGAGCTTCCACGAAGACGTAAGTATACACGTTAATTTTTTTTTTTGTTTTTCTTTTATTTTTGCTTTTTATTTAATTTTTTTTTTTTGGTACTTTCAAAAAGGTTTTTTTTTATTATTATTTTTTTGGACCAAAGTACCATAGTTTTAAATTAAATTAAGATCGTTATTCAATTTGTAGTATTTTGAAATTTTAATAAAAAATGTGATTTGTATAAGCGAGGAACCAGGATAAATTTGAAATAAGCCAGTAAGTAATATTTTGTTTATACTTTGAATAATCGAACGCTGAAAAAAGTTCCAAAGAAGTAACGAATCTTATTCTACAAATTCTTGTTCCAATTTAACCAAGTTTCATGTTAAATAAAAACCTCAAAAAATATCTAATTTTAATTAAAAAAATATAATTACAAAAAAATTTGTAAATATTTTATTGAAATAGAAAATCTGGATTTTATGTAATTAAGTGTTCAATTTTGCCTATAGTCAGTGTTGTCAATTTTTAGTATCTCTTTATAGCTCTTTGGGATCAAATTGCTAAGAATAATAAAAAAAAACAGTCATCAACATTGATTAAGAAATTTTACAAGGCTATGTCTAGAGTTTTAATGACTCTATTCTTAAATCCTTTAAATTTTAGCATTTTCTGTTTTTTTTTTCAACAATTCATTATAATATTCACCTTTAATATTATATTACTTCCCTTTTAATGCCATATGATGATTTTTCTCCTATTGTTTGGGTACCGTGAATAATAATTTTTTTTTTAAGTATGGACAAGTATCTGATTTTGGGTTATTTAAAAAAAAATTATTTTGGTTTTTTTTTTCTTTTCTTGTTAAAGTATTTATAATGTTATTCGTGATGTATTACAAAATTATTTTCTCATTCATTATATATTATTTTTAGTCTTCTTTTTGGTGAATTCTGTTGGTGTGTAAAATAAAATCAAAACCGTGAAGTAAAAGCAAGGTACATATATATATAGTGCAGTGGGAATTTATTTTTTTTACATGTTAAAAAAAAGAATGGTGAAAGAATACGATGAGCTTCAAAAGTTTAAATTAATCTTATGTAGAGCAAGTAATAGGATGTTTCCTTAAATAATGGCAAGAATATTTGGCTTCAATCAGATTCTATTTGAACTTTTGGTAGACAATTTTTGTTTTTGTATTGATTGTTAAGAAATTTTTTATTCTTATTTATTGGATCATCATATAACATATTTATAATCAATTGTTCTATAAAAATTCACCTAAGAGAAAGAGTTCTCAATAACCGCGTCGCAGCCGTGCTTGTTATACAAATTTACAATTACAAGATGTAAAATGCTTAGAAAAAAACTCTGTTGTGTCATTAAACGAAATTAATACAACTTTTTTTTCCCAAATTTCTCAAACTTCCCAAGTATGTTACATTTCATTAATTTCTTTATATTTTCGAATCTATTGATATAATCCTGACAAAAGCGGCAAAAAAAAAAATTCTAAAACGCAATGCACTCTAAACATATTGAAAGAATTATTATTGTGTTACACTGTGTTAAAAATCAATTTTCACACTTAATATTAATATGTTCAACTTATTCTTGATGAAAGCTTCAAATATAAAATGTTTATTATTGTACGTACATATATTATATACATAAAACATTTTCTTTTCATACATATTTTTGGTTTACCACACAAAAACAGAAATGTCTAATATTCTTATTCTTACTTTTCATTTGGTCTCATTGTCTTTATGATATACATATATTATGATATTTATTATATTGGTTTTTTATTATTGTAAGAATTATATGAAGCAAAACCATATAAAATTTAAAATTTTTTTTTTCTGTAATAATACATATACTTCAGTTTTTCTTAACCATCCCAAATAGGGCATAAAAAAAAAAACTATACACACGATTTTTTTTTTTTCATAAAAATAGAAGATACTTACATTTATATAAAAAAAAAAAAGATTATGAGTTTTTTCGTCTTCGTCATTTTCAATGATTATCTAATTTCATAGATTTTCTCACAATTTATTACTATATAGCAATTTGTATTAGACCAGATAGTTTTCACAAACAGTAGGAATTTTTTTTGTCAAATAAGAAACTATTGTTTACGAAACATTTTGATACGAAAATTATTAAAAATTTATACCTTACCTATTATTAGAAATTTATTTATAAAGGTTTGTAAATTATAAGTATTTTAATATATCTAAGTAAAAACTAAATTTGAACTTCAGCGTAAAATTTCATTGGTACGAGTATATTTAAATTCCATGTACAAACTTAGTGTTATCATGATATTTGAAAATGTGTTAAATGAATGATATATTCTTTCTCTACTATATACTTCTCTAATATACTTCTATGTCTGAATGTCTGAAGGAGGGAATGTGTAATTTGCATTTCATTTATTTGTATTATTTTTTCTGCTGTTGTTATGTAATTGTGTGTAATTTTTATATATTTATATTTCATTGTAAATGATGAATATTTGAGCTTGAGTTAAGCTAACTAAATAAATAAATAAATAAATATGATGTATGATTTCAAAAAATCAGATTAAAATACACTATTGAGTTAAAAATCTGATAGCAAATAGAGAGGATAGTATATAAAAAAGCTTTTGATTCATTACTACTAAACACTATAAGTTCTTAATAAATTTTTACTTCCTTTGTTGATATTTATACAATTTTTATTTTTTTTGGTATTTCAATTATTTTATAGAAAAATAAATAACGAAAAAATATTTCTCAATTTTAAATAATAATTTCATTAATTTACTAATTTTTTATTTTCCTACATTCCGATAAAAATGTTTACAATTAAAAGATCAAATAAAAAACTGTGTTAAGAAAAAAAATCTACTGATTTGAATACTCACTTCATTAGACATCGATATGTGGGATGATTGAAATTATTATAAATTGTATGTAGTTAAAAATAAAATTAAACTATAATTCAGACATTGTCAATAATATTCTTAAAATGCTTTCTTATATTATATTTTCGCTTTTTCAATGATTATAAATTTCATTTTATTTATTTTATTTTTTTTTATAATACCTCTTGACCAAGTAAACTTTAAATGAAATTTTTTAACCTTTTTTTTTTTTACTAAGGTTTTTCTATCATTATACATACTTGCTTTTTTTTATTTTGTATTTAATGACCGCAAAATTTCTTAATCCGAAAAAAGAGCTTTCCGAACAAATGAAAAAAATTGAAAAAAAAAATATATTTTTTTTTTTTGTAAGATATAATTTTTTTTAATTTATATTTGTTTAGAAATAAAAAAGCCCGCCACCCGTATAAAAATACCGTTGTTGGTTGGTATAATAACTCATTAAATATGATTTATTACTTCATTTCATTTAATTTAAGCCGAGATTTAAGCATTTCAAACGAGGTGTATTGAAATTTTTTAATAATTTTAAGATATTATGTTCATATTCATACTGAAGTAGACGGACTTGAAGCAAAAGAGAAGAAAAATATAATTGTCAACATTTATATATACATATATAATTCAACATTTCTCATGTAGATTGCGTGGCGTTCAGTATATCCTAGCCCAACGGTTTGTCAGTAAGGATATTGATTCTAAAGTGATATATTCATATACTATATACACATATATATGGTAAATAGCAAATGTACTGAAGTGGATCAATAAAAGTATTTTTAATCGACAATTTAAATTACCACTAATATAAGCTAAAGTCAATATTAAATTATAGGTTTGTTTTATAAGGAAGAAGAAGAGTATAAATGAAAAATTGTTTTTCATTTATCCTAGTCACAATCACAAAATTTACATAAAACAGTAATATAATCATTAAAAATAAAAACAGCTTAAAAATTTTTTAACTAGGATTTTATTTTAACTGATGAAAAATACCTTGGACATTTTACTTATGCTAGAATTTTAAATTTATATAATATGTCACGTTTGCGTTCAATACTCACATCACAAATCGATGTAGGTATTAAAAAATTCAAAATAATAAAATATTTAATTTCATTATTAAAATTAACTGATAAAATATTAGCTTTCAGCTTCGTATTGACATTATACATACATTTATATGCATTTATTTTCATACAGATATTGTTGCAATGCAACTAAGCAATGTTAAATTAGTTGTTCAGCAACATTATAAATAAATTAAAATTATGAAATTGTAATTATTTACCTATACTATAAAATAAAAGAAACTTACTTTTAAGTTAAAAATTATTTTTTAATCGCCCCGGCGGAGGAAGCTGTGCTTTCTAGTTACTGTGGTTAGAAAAGTTCCTCAAATTTTCTACTTATATATTTTAAGAAATATTTTAGGATCATGTAGGTACATACTTTTTATTCCTCATGAATGAAAATTAAAAAAATAAATAAAAATTACTTATAAATTTAGCAAAAAAAAAAAATCATTTTTAAAACAGAATCGATTAGAAATGAGGTAATCATTTTTTTTTTAAAGACGATATACATAATGTTTATAGTTGTTTTTTTCATTATCGCAAAACATATGCTTCAAACCTCGTACAAACATATATATATATATATTTGTAAATATGTAGGTATAGTATACTTATTTTTTTATTATTATTATATTTTTTAATAATTGTTATAAATTTATTAACATGCGTATTAAAAATTCTTATAATAAATTTTTTTGTTTTGTTTAAGAGCTCTATATTTAATTAGGAATACACCAAAATTAGTGAATTTTTAAGGCGTTTATATTTTTATACCTTTCAAGTCTCCCTTCCCACAATAAATAATATTATTATGAAGTAATTTTTTATGAAAAAATATATCATTAACTTCCTACTTTTTTCATTTATAATTAGTAAAAGTTCAATTTATTTAGTTCACTTACTTAAAGTTCAATTACTTGTACCTTTTTTTTAATTATATATATAGTAATACGTAATACTGTAACCAAAATTAAAAGATCATTGACTTTGATTGCTACCTAAACGGAAAGAGTTACTGTCTTGTGGGAATATTATTTAAGGTCAGATTTTTCAAAATTATTAATTAATGTCAAATTATAAACTTATTGTAAATGTATAATAATTAAAGATTAAATATATTTGGTTCTCTAAAATTATTGTTTTTGATTAAATTCATGTATTTTTATTATTTATCTTTTGTTGAGCAAAAATAATGTATGATCTATGTAGAAAGTATTTTATTTGATTTTTAAAAATTTTTAGATCAAAAATAATGTCACTCATATGGTAGAAAATTTCAAATACAAGAACCGTAAAAGGTAACATTATTTAAGCAATAATAACTAGAGCGTTTTCTTAACTTTTTTATTGAAAACCATTAAATATTATAATCTGTTTTGATAATATAAATTAAGTGAATTTAAACAAAATCATATCATGACGAATTATTTGTAAATTTTTTTAATATTTTACATATTATAATTTCGAGTTTTTCTATGACATAAATAAAATATAATAATGAAATCATTGATATGTTACGGATGATTTCATCCGTATGTAAATCGCAAATTTTCATTTATACGTACAATAGCCAAGTTTTCCATTAATATTATATTTTAAAAATATGCTAATTTTCTTCAATTAAAATCAATTATCGATTCATCAATAGTTTTTATGTTATCTAAAATTTATGTCGAGAAATAAATTAATTTTAGAAATTATTTTTTAAAAAAACTAAACATAAATAATCAAATTATATTGTAAATTGATTAAATTAAAATGTAGTATATAGTGTATCAAAATATATAAGTAATTTCTGAATTAATTATAATTCAAACATACGTATTCAAATTCGATGTCAAATTGGAGCTGTGAACTGTGAAATTAGGCCAAAATAGATAACAATAACATATTTAGGGTTCAGAACAAACCTGTATAATATATTATGTAATATTATGTACAATAACATCAAAACGTAATATATAGTTTAATATTTTAATAAAAACTATCAAATTTTTATCCCACAATGTACTAAAAGTTTATTTATTTATTTATTCAAATGCTACAATACAAGCGTAATTTTTGACTTTTAATATAATATAATTCTATTATGTAATAAATATTTCTTTTATTAATTAAAGTTATGAAAAATTTGATTGATTCAAGTTGCTTATTGGTTCCATACTTTTAATTCAAAACGTATAGTTAAATTATGTATGGTTAAATTAAAATCGTAACCTTGTAAATGCATAAATTTTGCTGCTAATTAATATATTTTTTCAGGAACCAGCAATGTATGTCAAAATCATGGTGACTGTCCTAGAAATGCATTTTGTGAAAAAATATCGGATACATATACCGGCCAATGTGTTTGTCCATTTGGTTATTTAATAATAGGTAAACAAATTTTGGTTTTAGATTAATATTTATTATTTCAAGGTCAAGCTGCATAATTTCTTTACTATGATTTACTTCAATTTGCATATCGGTGCCCATTGTGTCCATAGTACGACAACTTTGAAGAACCCTCCATTTCTATAAAAGCTTATAAGCCGAACACGATTTCTTTAAAAATTTAATTAAATAACATTGTTTGCAGCGAACGAAAATGAGAGAGAATGTTATGCGTCTGCTTCAACCGAAGGTGATTCATGTTTATTTGATGAGCAATGTCAAATTACATTAAGCACAGAATCAGAATGCAGATACAATCGATGTCGATGTCAAGGTGGAACTCATTTTGTTTCAAAATCCAATAGATGTTATAAAAGTGTTCGTAAGTTATAAATTTTTTTTTTTTTTGTAAAATGGCAACCATGTTTATTAATGTTTATTTTTATTTTCAGTTATAGGTGAGCACTGTGCCTTTACAAACAATTGCTTAGGTGAAGGGGTTGTTTGCCGTTCAGGTTTGTTTTCTAATTCTTAAATTTGATTACAATGCATTAAAACTATTCTTTTTTATTTAATGAAAATGTAGGATCATGCCAGTGCCCATTTGGAATGCATCCCAATCAAAATAGATCAAAATGCATTAAGGATACAAAATTAGGCGAGATTTGTTATAATGATGAGGAATGTTTACCAGGAAATTCACGTTGTCACGTCACTTGTTCATGTCGTTCTGATTTTGTAATGAGCAAATCAAATGATTCATGCTTAAAAGGTAAATTGATTAGGAATAAGGCAATAATTTTAAAATTAAGAAATGATTTTTTTTTATTTCAGTTTCGAATCATGTCTATGATCGATGTAGTGAAGATAATCAATGTCTTGAAATAGTTGCAAATAGCAAATGTGATGTTAAAAATAGAATATGTGTGTGTAGTTTTGGTTACCATGAAATAAAATATGTAAGTGTGTATCAAAAACATTTCTTTTTGTTAATATTGATTGTTGACTACCCAATAAAAATTTTGAAAAATTTCATTTTAGAGATGTTGGGTTTCTGTACCCTTAGGTGGAATATGTGAAGCCGATGAAAATTGTGTTATAGTTGAAAATTCATTTTGCCTTAATAATCATTGTACTTGCAAAGAAAATTTTAAAAAAATTAATGGAATATGTTCATCAAGCTTAAATTTCCTAAAAATTAACCAAAGATTATTATTATTAATTTTAATATTCGATATTTTTATTATAATTTTAAGGTAAAAATTATTGCTTTTTTGTTTTTATTTATTTAAAAAATGAATAATATAATATAATATATGTAATTTATTTATTTTTGTTGAGCATTTTCAATGCACAATTTTTTTTGTTTAAATATTTATTTATTTTTAAATAATAATGTAAATGTAAAAATTATGTACAAACTACTTATAAAAACTAAAGAGTAAAAATTTGTATTATTTAATTTTTTGTTTATTTTTGAAATAAAGTTTCCTGGAACTTAGATCCGAGATAACTTTTTGTTCCATGCTTAATATCGAGCTTCTTACTTTTCATATTCTTTATTATATTCTTGCTTTGAAAACATTAAAAAAAAAATCATTGACCTGTTACAAATTTTTAAACATCAAACTAGACAAAAAATTTTTTTTAATGAATTTGAAACCAATATCACCAAAAATATTTGCACTAAAAATATTTCGAGCTACAAACATTTGAAAAGTCCTCTGTAGAATAAAGGACATCTAGTGCTAAGTGAACGAAAATCGAACTGTATAATATAATAGTATAATATCATGGTATAATGAATGAAATAAATATTTGTTTTTAGTTAATCTCTGGGCGGAATGAATTCATACTTCAAATATAATCATAAATTATAATTAAATAAAATGTTTTAATTATTATTATCAATTAAGGAATTTTTAAGCGTTGCAATAATACTGATGGATACAATAATAAAAGTCCTCCTAAAATGTATGTGAATGTTGAGCCAAAACACCAAAAAGCTGAAAAAAATAAACCAGTTTTAATAATTAATATCAATATCATGATTGAACTAAGTTTAAATTATTTAAATTTAAAATTACTAAAGCATTTGCAATCATGATTTTATCATTTATTTGCTAAAAATATTTTATTTAGTATTTTATTTAGTATTTTGTTTATGTTTTGATTAATTTCAGGTTTTGCTTTTGATTCATTAAGATTAATTTTAGGTTGTGCTTTTGATGTATTAAGAAAAATTATAATATAAAACTAGTTGTCACAACATAATTTTTAATACACATTAAATTACCTGTTGATCCAACAAACGGTCCAAGCGCTCGAGCTAGGGCACCTAATGAGCGAAATATGCCCAAAACAGTTCCTTTCTGATCAAAATTTCCATATTCGGATACCATTGTCGTTAAACAAGTAACCACGAATGCGGTTGCTAAAAAATTATTTTTGTTACAAAATATGTAATGACTGTTTTATTAACACTCTTACATATTGCAAATAAAATCATGCCAACATAAAGGAAGAATCCGTTCTGGGCTAGTCCAACACAAATGAATGATGGAACAATTAAATATAAACTATACACAGCTGAGGGTTTGATATACTGAGGTTTCAATCTTCGAACAACACCACCTTGCAGAAGAGCCATTACAATTCCTATATATGTGTAAAAGAAAATTGTTGAAGATTAGTCATACATAATATTTATTTAAAAATGTTACCAGTAGTGCAAAATATTTTCGCTTGATCAATTGATGAGTATTTAAATTTATGGTACATCAAAAAAGTCACTGTAAATTCTAAACCAGAATATAAGAATAAATAAACAAAATATATGAAACCTATTTTTCTTAAGCATTTCAGTTCGTCATTTTTGATGTTTTTCACAGCTAAAAACCTGAAATATGAAATTAATATTAATTTAAAGATTAATTTTAAATATATTACTTATAAAATACTTGTCGACTATTTCTTACCCAAACAATGAGTACACGTTAACATAGCTCATTGCGTGACTTAATGAAGATGCGACATGTTTCGCTCTTTTCTCCTAAAAACGAAAAATCTTTAATGTTTTTTTTTTCTTATTTTCTTATGATTTTGTTAATTACTTTTGGTAAAGTTTCTTTCAAGCAAATTGCTATGAACAAAAAATCAATTACGCCTAAGCTCATTGAAAATACTGCTGGAAGCCAAAACCATGTTGCTGACGTTTTATCAGAATAAATGGCAAATACAGCACCAATCATGGGTCCAACAATAAATCCCAATGAAAATGCTATACCAACTAGAGCCATAGCTCGACCTCTCGTTTCAACATTAGAAACATCTGTAATTATTGCCATACTCAAAGAAATATTGCCTTTACTAATTCCGCCTATAAAACGGGCTAACACAAAGAGAGCAAAATTATATGATAGCGCCCATACTAAATATGATATTGTAATTCCGAACTAAAACAAAATTAATTATTATACAATATTTATTAATATTTTCTTTAACTTACAGTGCAGGCTAAAATTAAAGGTTTTCGACCGTAAACATCGGATATTCCGCCAACAATTGGACTCACTGTAAGAAATATTAATGTAATAAATAACCAGAATGTATATTATTATTTACATTTATTGAATTTATTTGAAACAAGGATCATGGTAAATATTTATAATTATATTACCAAAAATACTATTATCGAAATAGGGTGTATTATTTCCAAAATATATATACATATATATATTATATATTCTTTTTTATATTTACAAAATATTTGGGTTTACGATAGTGTAATATGAGATTTCTACCACGAGATGTGAATTTTTTGTAAGTGCTAAAGAGAAAAATGGTTATTTCAAAGTTAATTCCACATTAAAGCATAATCAATTCTTAAATACATTGATAATTCATAAAACATTATATTCAACATAAGACTTACCTAAAAATTGCAAGAAACTAAACATTGATCCAAGAATACCACCAAATAATACAGAATTATATTTCTCAGGTGTACCAAAATATTCTTGAAATATTTTAACATTTTTTGATAGTGCATTGTATAAGCCTGAATTATCATTTGTTTTGTAAAATTCCAAAATTGACGGGAATAATGGTAAAATCATTGTGAAGGCTAATAAATCTAATAGTAAAGATAAAAATACGATGTAAATATTAGCGTTCAATTTTGTTGAACTTTTTCCCGCCACATTATTTCCGGGGGAGCTTTTATCACCTACAGCAGTATTATCAATATTTTGTACATTACGTTGAATCAATTTCGCTGATTCTGTCATTTTGAATAAATTTAATGAAAATTCTAAAAATAAAATGAAACATTAATTTTTTATGCACTTCCTAAAACTAAAAAAAAAATAAAAATCTTATTATCTTTGTTATCACGTTTATATTACTACATGCCAATTGACACTTAAGACTTTATACAATGACTCGGAATTCTATACAAATGTAGTACAGTTGTAGATTTGTAGATATTGGTAAAGGGAAACGAACTTCTTTAATAAAAACACTAATATATATTAAGTATTTCTTTTAAATCAAAGTTTGGTTGTTTGTTAAAAAATATATTAATAGCTAGTTCGCTATTAAAAAATTCAAGAAATGTTTTTTTAGGACTGAATACAAAAATAGTTGAATGTTGAATAAGAAACTTTTAACCAAAGAAGTTCATTATTAACTTGATTTACTGAATTTAACGTGGAAAAAAATTGATCTCTTTTATGCGCTCTTACACAGAAAAACATAATTCCAACTGAAAATGTCGATCTTAAAATCAAAAACAATTAAATTGAAATTAAACAAAAATTTCTTTTTTGTTATTTAATTTAATTTACCTAATTTACGCAATTATTTTATATTAACATCAATTATTGATTGCTTTATGTTCGCGAAATTTCAAAACTAATTTCCCATTACGTTAGAAAATAATTTTAAAATTGCTTTTTAACAAAACTTAATAATAATTATCAATATAATTTTTATAAAAAATCTTCCAAACTGTGCGAATTGTAAGTTTCTTGGATTACAATTTAACGAAAAAAAAATGAAATGAGATATTTTAAGTTGAAGTCATATGCGTGCCTCAACTTTCACTTTAAATCTTATAGAAAAAAAAAATTGCAAAACTTTTTATTAAAAAAATAATAATAATATAATAAAAATAATCTCAATTTATACAAAATAAATGTTTTGTTTTAACAAATAATGCTAGACCGGTACTACTCTACTGAAAATTCTCTCGATTATTATTACATACACATTTTTTTATATTATTGTAAACTGGTTTTCATTAACAAGTGGTTATTTTGACATTTTTCTTTTCGAAAATTCAATATTTAACATAAATGTATGCACACATTTAAAAAATCAATTCATCTGTTCCTGCAAAAAAAAAAAAAGAAGATAAATCTTATTCGTCGTAAACAGAAATATTTTGTATATCAATCTTACGATATTATACCTAATAATACCGTAAAAATTAAGAAGGGATTTTCTTTAATTTTAGCATTCATTTTTTGCTTATTCTCAAATTAAAGTTTGAAAAATAATCCTGATAAATACAGAATTCGTTCAATGGCATAAAAAAGTAAAGGTACGTAGGTATATAATAAATATTATTTTACATCAATTGAAAATATAATTTTATTAACTCCTTCGATATAGAAATAAAAATATTAAAAATTTGTATAGTTACACCCAGAAAAAAAATGCTAGTTAAATTAACAATTTTTAACTGTTTTTAACTGTTAAACAAAAATTGTTGATGTTAAAGAGAAATTTTTTAAATTAAACTAATAAATATTTGATCTAAGTAAAGATGCTTCTTATTTTAACATTTCATTTTGTTATTTTAAAATGTTTCAAACAGTTATTTAATAAAAGCTGAAAATTGTGATTTTAACAACATTAATTGTTATTTTAAATATGTTTCATTCGAAAGAAATAAAATTTTACTATTCTCTCTTTTAAATTAAAAACTCTTCTGTTATTATAACAATTACACATTCAATTGTTGATATGACAATAAAAGCTTTTGAAATAATGTTTTTGTTGTTATTTAAAAATGGTACATATAACAATAAAAATTGTCAAAGTAAATACGGCATTGTTAAAAAAAAAGTTTTGGTTGATTTAAAAAGCTACACTTTTAAAATAAATATTTATCTTGTTACATTAAAGAACTCCGCTCTTAACGAGACAAGTTAAGAGCGGAGTTCTTGAATTTAACAAGATAAATATTTATTATGTTTATATTACCGAATTTATATTTTCTATTTAATACATTGTTGTATATTACTGACATAGCTCAGTGGAAGACTCTACATCACATTGAACACAGCGGTTAAGCAACGTCTCGTAGTGATAGTACTTAGATGGGTGACCAATAAAAAAAAAACAATAAAATAACAAAAAAAGACGAAAAAAGCGAAAAAAAACAAAAACAAACCAAGAAATTAAAAAAAAAAACAAAAAAAAAATAAAAAAAAATAAAAAAAAACAAAAAAAAAGAACCAAAAAGAACCAAAAAAAAACAAAAAAAAGGCGAAAAAAAAAAACAAAAAAAGGCGAAAAAAATACAAAAACAAACCAAAAAAATAAAAAAACAAAAAACTATTTTAAAATAATTTTTCGAATAGTTAATTTAACAGTTTGGCACCGTAACAATATATTTTTTTCTCAAACTGCTAAAATTGTTATAATAACAACTTAACATTTTAAATATAACAATTTTGTGTTAATTTTAACAATGTAATATGTCTTTTGAATTAACAATTTTTGCAATTTTAATTTAACTATAAACCCTTTTGCGCAAAATCTATAAAGATTTTTTGTTAATTTTACCTATAAAATCTTTTAATTTAACAATTTTTTTTTCTGGGTGTATAAATTTTTAATAATTTTGCTGGAAATATTATTAAAAGAGTGTGGTGGATAACTATTTAAAATACAATATTATTATTATCATTAATTTAATTCAAAAACTATTTATTTATTTAATTAAATAAACATTAATTTATTGATCTTTAAATTTTCTTTCATAATATTAAAATCTGATTCATCTCAAATTAATTTTTTTTTTTAAATTAAATTCTTGATAATAATATTACTACATACTAATATTTTATTCGATCAAATATTTTTATACTTTACCTAGATATCTAACAAAATATTATTATAATTATTTGGAAATCGTTAAAATAGTTTGATAAAATATCTTTTTAAAAATAACTTAACCTATACAGAAAGGTAAGATATATTTTAATGTAGTGACTGAAGTTGTTCGAAAAATCGATATAAACATAAGCATATATTTTTTGGTTTCTTTAAATGTGTAAAAATGTTAAAAATATGTTTATATTTTGATTTTTCTTTTCTTTTTACAAAACTTAATATCATAATGTACCTATAATAAAGTATAAATATCTAAATGCGAATACTTTGACATTTAAAACATCTGTTAGTAATGTTCTTATTCTTATTATAAAAATGATACTGGTGCTATATTAAAAAATATGCTGGTTCGGTTAAAACTTATTCAATATAAAAAAAAAAACATGAAAAGCTGTTTTTATTTTATTTTAATTCTAATGTGAAATAACGAATTAATTATATTATTGATTTAAAAAGAAAAAATAATTGTTCTTAAAGTTCATATTACTTGAAATTTGACAATAAAAAATTTTAAATTTATCACAAATCAGTAGAAAAGTTTATAAAAAAACGTTTTAACCTAATTTCTGATTATATATATATATATTATATCTTTAAAAATAAATAGAATCTTCTAATGCGTAATCGTCAACAAGTTTGAATATTTTTCATAAAGTGCCGACAATTAGAAAATAAATAGAAAATAATTCTTTTTACTTTTAATTGATTTTAATTAAAATAAAAAAAAAAAACAAATATAGGGAAAATAAAATCATTTTATATAAAAATATTTTTTTTAATTTATATCAAATAAATAAAGAAATTAGAATTCTGGAGGTCAATTAATCTCGATATTTTTGGTTATTTAAGTGGGATATATTTACAAAGTACTTAAATTAATATAAAGTTTTTACAATAAAAGATATTATATACTATGAGAAAAATTCTAAAAACTTTTAGTTTAATTTTGGAAATCACAGTGAAGTGAATGTTCATTCTGAGAAATCATATAAAACTTCTTAGCAAAATAACATATTGAGAGGGGTCAAAAAATAATAAATAGAGACAGACATTCTAATAAAATAATATTTATAGTGGGAAAAATCATGGTCAACAACGATCTTAATTCACCATTAAGTGAAATGGTGTTAATAACACCTTTAACTGAAAAAGCACCATCAATTGTTTCCGCCAATCAGCAAAATAGTGATAATACTAGTGATGAAGATTCATTTAAAAAAGTTCAAATGAAAAAAGAATTAGGACTCTTAGAGGGTATTGCCATTATAATAGGTATTATTTGTGGTTCAGGAATATTTATTTCACCAAAAGGTGTTATACGTGAAGTAGAAGCTGTCGGTACATCATTATTAATTTGGGTATTATGTGGACTTTTATCTATGATTGGTGCTCTTTGTTATGCCGAATTAGGCACATGCATTCCCAAATCAGGTGGAGATTATGCTTATATCTATGAAGCATATGGTTCACTTCCGGCTTTTTTATACATTTGGGACGCTATGATGATTTTTGTACCAACAACTAATGCTGTTATGGGTCTAACATTTGCTTCATATGTTTTGCAACCATTTTTTCCAGGTGAATGCCAAATACCGAAAATTGCATTACAATTATTAGCAGCGGCGACAATATGTTTTTTAACTTACATAAATTGTTATAATGTCAAAGCAACAACGAAAATGCAAAATGTAATTATGTTCACAAAAATTGCTGCTTTGGTGCTGATAATTTTAATTGGTATAGGTTGGATGTGTATGGGGCATACGGAAAATTTTGCTGACCCTTTTGAAAACACCGAAACAGACCCAGGAAAATTATCTGTAGCATTTTATTCTGGTATATTTTCATATGCCGGTTGGAATTATTTGAATTTTATGACCGAAGAATTGAGAGAACCATATAAAAATTTACCTAGAGCAATATATATTTCTTTACCATTAGTTACTGGTATTTATGTTCTAGCTAATATGGCATATTTGGCTGTCCTAACACCATCACAAATGATTGCATCTGAAGCAATAGCTGTTACATTTGGAGACAAAATTTTAGGTTATTGGTCTTTAATTATACCAATAATGGTTGCTATATCAGCTTTTGGTGGCTTATCTGTTCACATAATGACATCATCTCGCATGTGTTTTGTTGCTGCTAGAAATGGGCATATGCCAACTATATTATCTCATATAAATATTGAAAAATATTCACCAACACCATCATTGGTATTTTTATGTTTCTTATCGCTAATAATGCTGCTTTGTAGTGATGTGTATGTCCTGATAACATATTGCAGCATTGTGGAATCGTTTTTTATAATGCTGTCAGTCTCAGCTGTATTATACTTTCGTTATAAAAATCCAAATATGGAACGACCAATAAAAGTTTCAATTATTTTTCCAATAATATTTGTGATAATTTGTGCTTTTTTGATTGTGGTTCCATGCTATGTTGCGCCAATGGAAGTCCTAATGGGTAGGTATTTTAATTTCTTATAACTATAATGTTTTTTTCATGTTAAATTCAAGGAAAATTATAATAACCTATTGATATTTTGTTGTTGACAACCCCATTGTGAATATGAAATTATTTTTTTCTTTAAACATTATGTCAGAAACTAGTTAAAACCAAAATTTAAAGACTTATTATTAAAGGTAATTGGTTTTAGGAGTATGTACTTCGAAACACCATTTTTTTTCATTCCAATTTCCGACTTTACCAGTTTTTACCGTTGATAACAATTTAGTTACAATTTTACAGAATATTATTTAAAACTTTACAAAAAAAATTAACATTTTAATTTGTACTTTTTAGGTGTATTAATTACAGTCATTGGTTTACCCTTTTTTTTTGTTGGAGTTCAATGGAAAAGAAAGCCAAGATTTATCACTGACTTCATGCGTGATGCAACACATACGATGCAGAAAGTATT
The DNA here is from genome assembly GCA_964007475.1 of Hybos culiciformis. NCBI lineage: Eukaryota > Metazoa > Arthropoda > Insecta > Diptera > Hybotidae > Hybos > Hybos culiciformis. The sequence goes on along the minus strand of OZ023273.1, from coordinate 27,681,044 downwards.
TGTATCTGCAAAAGAAGAAAAAGAAGAATAATCAAAATAAAATACTTGTTAAAAATTGCTCTGCCTTAATATGAGTGCAGAAAATTTTATTTGAATTTTTGTAAGGAGTAGCAATATCATCACTTAACAATGTATGAATATTACCTGAACTTATATTCGAATCTGACGTATTTCTCGAAAATATTTGTAATTCTTACAAATTAATTTTAATCTCTGTTAAGCACGATTTTATGTATTTTTTAAAACTTTATTCTCTAAGTGATCGATCGATTAACAAAATTAATTAACAAAATTCTTGCCTTCTCTTCAGCTTAACCATTCTCATTTATTACTGGATAAAAAATTGGCGTTTTCAATATTGTCTGAAAAAACACCATAATGAGACCACAACGACAATTATTCAGAGGCAAAGAATTAAATACATTTGGTTCTTACTAACATTGCATTGCATGAACAAAAAAAGGAAAGGATATGATAAAACATTATAAAAAATAAGCAGTTAAAAATTATATGTGCAGATCATCAGACATTGATAATTTTTCATTATTAAAACACGAGCATATTTTTCACCACTTTGTATCACTTTTCACATTACTCATTTTGACTATTTATTTTTTATTTTTAAGTTTTTTAATCTTTTTTACTATAATTTTAAGAATTTTTTTTTATCGATAGAAAGCCATAATCTTGAATCAAATACTTCTACTACTGTTTTAACACTCTCTAAATTTTCATCTTTTTAGTATTTTATAAGCTCCTATTGATGACGTTTACAAATGGATTATATTTCATTAAATAGGTCACAAAAATGTAAGACGCTTTATTTACATTTATGATATTTTTTATTAGAATTTTATTTATAAAAGTTTGTAATGATTTCCTAAATTATTATTGAATCTGTAGTACTTAATTAGATGGAATAGAATAAGCGAAATGATTTATTACTAAAAAAGTGAAAATTATTTAATTTAAATTTAAGTGCCATAAATTATTCTTTTTATTATGTCACAAATAAATGATACTAATATCTTATTACTTTGATAAAATCAACTAGGTGCGACTTACATTTTTTTAATATATATGTATGTATAATTGTATTTATGAATTATTTTTTTAAAGCAACGATGCAAAATATTACATTGTTCATTATATTTTTGTTAGTAAAAGATTTACTAAGATTTATTTGTAAAATATTTCAATGCAAAATAATATACATAAAATATGAAATCCCGGTATAACTAAGTCTTCATCATCGATGATTATTTTGTTTCCAGCACCGAATTTTTCGTATTTAAAAAAAAAAAAAATTCAAAAAAGGGCAAAAAATATAATAATCATTACAAAAATTATTAGTGATTGATAAATATACATACAATAAACCTTAATCTTTTTGAAGAAATGATTTTTATTAGGGAATTATTCATTGAAATTTGTAATAGAAGAATATTTTCTATTTTAAAGGAATACCATATGTACATTGAATGTTTTATAACAACGAATTTATTAAATAAAATGGTAAAAATAAAGTAGTTTAAAAGTATATATCGCCTGCTCAGAAATGAAACAACGTATAATGAAAAGTATAGTTTCGAGTAATTTGAATTTAAAGATTTGAAAATTAAAAAAAACGTATGAAAAAATATCAAGTAGCGTACAATTTTCATCTAAAAAACACATTTTAATCAACATTAAGAATATTGCAAAGTAGTTGTACTTATAAAATCGAGTACGAGGAATCGAATGGTGCTATTGTCAAATAATGACGTATAAATGTCATACATTGTTTCATTTCTGAGCAGACGATATTATGTATACATACAAAATCAAAACCAATATAATTGAGACAGGATAGGGCATAGTTTTTATATATGGATACAAATTATTTATATACTAGTAAGATTTCATTCAAATTTTTATTATTACAATTATTTTTTATTTAAAAAATATTCAACAAATGTTAGTGATAAGTATTTAAATAATTTATTTCGTTCAATTTCCTATTATTTCCGGCTATCCAATGTCAAGAACTTAGTTGAAAATTGATTAAAAAACCTGCCTAAATATATCAGTCTTGTACAATAATTAGAATTACACAATTTTTCTAATAAAAATTTTTCTAAGTATAAAGTAAAAAAAATTATAAAGTAATACACTTAGTTAAATAAAACGCTAGTACCACTCTCTATTATTGAATAAATTCATCCAAAGATATAATGGCCAAATTAAATTAATGAATTATTTTTGTATTTTAATTTTAATTTTTTTTTTATATAATATGACAATGAAATAAATGTTTTTTGTTGAGTTTGAAATAAAATATAATTTTCTTTTTTTATTGAAATTTAGGGAATATCACTGGAAAGATTGGTGAAATACACAACTCATAATGTTGATTTTCGCCAATATTTTTTTATATTTTATTTTATTCAAAAGCTGACTGCCATATTGTTTTGGTGAACATGTAATTGTATTTTAAGCTCAAAATATTGAAGGCGACTGAATTTTTAATTTTATATAAATTCAAAACCATTTTTTTCTCATGAACTTCACATAATTATTTCTTTTTTTCTAATACGTTCTATTTTCATTTAAAATCTCTTCGAAATTTTTAAAAATAAATAAAAATTTATTAAGATTATCTAAAATTATATCCAATAATTTATATTTATTTAATATAGTAAATAAACGTTTATTTTAATTTTGTTTTTATATTTTTCCACTTAAATTTACAATATTTATTAAAAATTTACTACAAATTTATCCCGCAAAATTTCTATTCTACATGCTGATTCTTATTAATTTTTTTATGTATTTTTTGATAACATGATCTTAAATATTATATAATTTTATTTTTCGATAAAGAATTTAAGCCTAATTTTGAACAAAATATTTTTTTTATTAAATTTAGCAGTCATTTGTTATTAAAGAATGCCGGGCATAGAAAAAGATATCTGCAAATTTTCTGATCATCCTGAAAAGAATCTAGCTTGGATGAAACGATGAACGTTTGAAATAAACAAGATACTTCGATTGGTTAATTTCATTTATATTTTTTTTAAGATTCAATAAAATTTATAATAAGTCCAATTAATATATTGGTATTCTAATGTTGTCTAATCTTTTAAATTTGGGTACTCGATAGTTAGATTTGAGAAGCCTCATCCAATACCAAAAGCAGAATTATTTATGTACTCATAATTAATATTCCCGTGAAAATTTAATATAAAAAATTCTTTTTAACAGTTGAGAGAAAACGATCTTAAGTCAGTAACTTACAATAGAATATGTTAAAAATTTTGTTTTTAAATATTTACATTTTGAATTAGTTCAATATTAAATATTTTACATCATCTTTAAAAAAAAAAACTTTCCCTCATATAACAAAACAAATATTGATCAGAAATTCTTATTTCATTAAAAGAAAAAAAGTAAAAAAAAAAATAATTTGTTTATACATATTTATGATATAAGTAATTGATATTATTACATTTACTATAGTGAAAATTATTATTTTGAGATTTATTATTTAAATATTGCTGTCAACTATTTGTTTTAACTTCTAAATGTTTTGGAGTTCCTTCATATGTGAATTTGAGACGAAATGCTTCAGCTACCAATACATTTATTTGTTTATTGTTCCAATTATGTGTTGGAAGGTTTTGCAGTAATAACATCAAACCCTAAAATACACACATATTTTATTAATATTCAGTAATAGTAGCAAAGCTTTTGCTTTCATTATTTATACAGGGACTCTTTATTCGATTCCCATCTGATCCAAAACTTATAAATTTGCTCTTTTTGGTCTTTAGTTGTATTCAAATTCGCTTTAAATATGTTCCATAATACAATAAATGATTTTACATTTTTACGGAAAAATCATAGTTCCGAATTCAAAATACATACCTGAAAGTCATTTTGTTGTAACAGTTGCTCCCGCCAATGTAATAAAAAAGCAGCACAAACATACAAATGAAAAATGGCAAATCCATCGGATTCAGCTAAATATGTATCCCATAAACGAATTGTGCAATGTAATGGTAATTCCCTTGTTAATAAGTTATTCATCCATCGAAATGAAAACTGGAGATAATCTACACCGTGACTTTGTAAATGCTTATGAAGTGTCCCTAATTTTGTTTGTATAAATTAATTTTCTTATTTATTGGTAATATTATTATTCTGTTAATTGGCCATAACTCAGTTTTAATGCCAAGGGCCTTAATAAAAATTATTGATCCTTTTTTTTACACAAATTTTATAATCTTATTGTTAAAAAAAAATAGCTGTTTTCTTGATAATTTTTTTTACAAATCATAAAGGATAACTTTAAATTTTAACAGCTTGGCTCGTAGAAAGAAGCTTAGTTCAGTTTTGAACTTCGAGTTATGGTCAATTTGTAAAAGCTATTAAAAATATTTTATACCATCTATTCTCTGAATTAAGTCTTTTAGTTGATTGACTTTTTCTTGTATGCCTAGTTGGGCGAAAATATAGTTATCTTGGATACAATCCAAAAATTTCGATAAACACCAAAAAGAATCAGCTTCAATTTTATCTCGAGTCTCTGTTGATAATTCACTTAATTTAAAGTTTTCCAAATCTCGATCTTAAAAAAATTCAGTTAAGCTTGATATTTAAACATACTATCTAATTTAAAATAAAAACCTGAGCCTAAAATTTCTTGTAAAAACACAATGAAAAAAGGTGTCACTAAATCATTGATCCCTTGGACATAACCCGAAGCTGGATGTCTAATTGCCCAAATAAATAATATCCTTTCGAACATTTGTTGAACAAGCTCTTGCTGAAATATCGATATATGAGGATTCATTCTAGGCACATCAATATGAATCTGAAAAAAAAAAACTATTTGATCAATTGAATAAATTATAATTTTTAACGAATGTATAAAACAAGATTACATTAAAAACATAAAACCACAAATTGACTTTGTTTACAAAAATAATACGTCACACATTTGAAATTTTGACGATATAAATTTGAAACTTACTTGTCTGTAAGTGTCTTTTTGATTTTCATCTTGACTATCCACCTTAAAATATTTTTGCCTTAAGTCTTGATATCCTTGTCTCTTACTTTCTAGTACTGAGCTTCTTCGTTCCAAACTAGGTGGTAGATATTTGGATAACAATCTCCAAGTAACAGCTCGCATCTACATATACATAATTTTTAAAACAATTAAGAACATTAAAAAAAACTGAAATTAAATTAACTTTTTTTGGTATTCCAGACCAGCTTAGTTTTTTCAGTGCAATCAAATCCAATAAAGGATTTTCCAAAACTATTTTAAATTTTTCCATTTTTGATTCAAATTCTGAATCTTCTGAATTGCTTGTAAATTTTTGTAATTGTGGTCGACCGGGATATGAATGAAAATGACGATACTTAGATCTGAAGTTTAAAATATTAATTAAAAAATATTTAAAATTTTTTTTAAACTTTGACTTTTTTACCTATTAACGTTGGCATTATCAGTTGTAGATATATCTAATTTTGTATTTAATTTATTAGCATCACTATTTTCCGCATTATTCTCATCTTGCGATTTATTTTGCTTAATATCAAATTCTCCCAATTCTTTATCCTCTGTTATTATTTTCGTCGCAACTGCATTTTCTTTGGGCTTATTTAAAATATTGCTACGATGAGTTTCTATAACATTTAAAGCAGTTGATTGCGAAACTTTTTTGGATATTTTTGTATCTAAAAAACATAAATTAAAATTAATAAGTAACAATAAAAAAGAAAATCATACTCTCCACAATTAAAAAATTTGAAAAAATGTTATGCCACACAGAAGTGGAAAAAATTCAATTTTATAAAACTATTTCTAGAATTTCAAAAATTCAGAAAAGTAAAGTAAAATAATTAATGTCATTTTCGATTTAGCTGGACTTATAAAAGACAAAACTTGTAATAATGAACAAAATTGAGTGTGAATATAGTTAGCATAAGTAAAATTATATCGTATCAATTGTCATTTATTAAAGAACTGTGATGATAAGAACCGGGGTAGGAGTCATTGTAATGCCATTGTGCAAGTAAGTTGTTAACATTTGTTGTGAAAGAATTAGATTCCACAATAATTCAGAACGTAGTTAGCAATTTCTATATTTTTAAGGAGTGATAGAAGAAAATACTTATTCTTCCGATATAAATACCTACAAAGAAATTGAGAAATGAATTTAAATTAATTTTGAAATTTCAACTCCTTATTAAATTATGACAAAAAAATATGTTCATTGTTATATATTTAACAAAGATATGCAAAGATATGCAAAGATATTATTTCTTACATATTTTGAAATATTTACAGATAAAGAATTCAAATCTATAATTTTACTTTGGTATAAATTTGATAAATGCTATCAAATAATTAATTTATCACGTTTTTTGTATTTAATTTTATTTTCAATACTTATATCTTAATGTGAAAAATGAACTAAAAAAAAAAAAAAAATAAATAAAAGAAATTAAAATTTTGTAATTTATTTTTACAACCTATTTTTCATAATATATATATATTTATTTATTTATTGAGTTTTGTACGCAAAATGTGAACAGTTATTTTGTGCTGTAAAATTAAGTCTAAGTATACCTAAATTTTATTTCTTACAACAAAATCATATTAAAATTAAAACCTATTCTAGCTAATGAATATGTGTTTTCAAGGAAAAAAAAATGTAGTTACATAAACCTTAAGGACTAAAATAAAACTAATTTAACGAAACCTAAAATGACTAAACCTAGAACTAACTTGTATAGTTATAGTAAGATAATTTGGTAGGTAGGTATATATATCTTCCTGATATGATTCAATTTGTGACCAAAATCTTCTGAAATTTTTGAGAGCTTGTCTGGTACATAATCGATATTTGCGTTTTTATGAAGCTTTGGTTGGAAAGAAAAAGGGGTAGCCAAGTATTATAATAAATTTTAACTTTTCAATAAACTTCAAATAAATCTTTTTTTTTTAATTCAGTACATTTTAGGTAGGTACCTACTTTAGCTTTGATTTACCATTGATTTCATAATTTCAGTAGAGTAAGTAACTTGTAAAATTCTTAGGTAAGTTTTTAGTAACTTGAATTTCATTTTAAAATCTTTAATTATTCTTATTATCAATAATTAAAATAATCAACCTCAATTCATATATACATACGTAGGATCAGATGCCCGTATATGTAACTGCTTTTGTAATCAAGATAATTGAATTCCTAAATATACGTAACGTAATACACCTAAAGATCTATAAATATAAATTAATTGTAATAAATTGTTGAAAAAAATTAAATAAATAAATGTAAATTTATTGAAATATTGATTCTTTACTACAAAAATTTCAAATTTGTTCGAAAATCGCGTTTGTAGCCAAAAAAAAGAAGGTCAGAGTATTGAAAAGGCTAAAAAAATTTAATTTGTTAATCTTGGCACTTGTGTAAACTTCTTTATTGTTAAAACTGCAATCTACTCTAAACCCCATCCACAGCTTCGCCGATGACAGCAATTTGGTAGCAAGCTACGATTTTATTAATAGAAAATCAGCATCCTCAAATGCTGTTACTACGAAACGAAATTTCTTGCAAAGTAGCATAAATCACGACCTTTCAAAAATTGCACAATGGGGTCTTCTCAACAGAGTTGAGTTCAACGCATCCAAAACCCAATGCTGCCTAATTTCTAGAAAGCCGTCAACTTTCGATCCCCAATTTTCCTTTCAAGGAGAAAGTATTGTCAAATCTGGAAGCCTTAACATTTTAGGTTCGAAAATAACTTGCGATTTAAGCTGGAAAATTCACATTTTCGAAACGGCAAAAAACGCAGCGAAATGTCTTGGTTTTCTAAAAAGATGTAAACAATACTTTTCCCCCTCTGATCTCTTAAACATTTATAAATCCTACATACGACCGAAATTAGAATATAATTCACATATATGGGCTGGTGCTCCAAAAACCCACCTTGAGTACCTGGACAAAGTTCAGAGAAGGGCTATTAGATTGATAAACAATCACCAAACCACCAGCTCATTAACATCACTCAATCACCGTCGCAATGTAGGTTCACTTTCCATTTTTTATAAATACCTTGTTGGAATGGATACGTGTTCCCTGGAAGTAAAAGCCCTACTTCCTTCACTTCAAGTATTTTCACGTCAAACACGTACCGCCACAACGTCACACCCATATTCCGTCAAAATTCCCATATGTGATAGAACGAGCTTCGGAGATTCGTTTTCAATTCGCACCTCGAGAATGTGGAATGCTCTCCCATTAAAGTTGTTCCCGACAGCTGGTGGACGCTTAATCTACGACTTGCGCCGTTTTAAGAAAAGTGTAAATGATTACCTACTAACTGTCCCACTTTTTAATCCCGTCTAAATTTCCTGTCCTCATTACCAAATCCATACTTCTTTAGTATAAAAGGTATCCCACCTAGTGATTTGGTAATCTTTAATAAAAAAAAAAAAAAAAAAAACTGGAGCGTTTTTGAAATTTTTATTTCATTTTCGCATTATTGACATTTAAACTCTTTAGCCAATATAGTTAAGCAACATCAAATTATTTCTATAGTTAGTTGTTAATTTTTAACCATAAGCTATCTACAGCTCTGCGAATACCTATCTATTACAATAGTAACAACTCTTCTTACTAAAAAAAAAAAATCAAATAACTAGGTAGGTACCTACCTAACTATTTCGAAATAACTTTAATTATTATTTATTAAAGAAAATTTTACCTGCAATTCCAGAAATAATGCAAATTTCATCGTCACCAGTGTCCCATGCATCTGAAACACTTCTTTGGTAATCTTGGAAAGATATTGTTCCACTGCTTTTATTGCCGCTAGCACTGGTAGAACTGCTTCCACCAACACCACCAACTCCAGTAATTTTGTAATCTTTTTTTGGACTTGGACGTCCTGGTACTGCAGCGGTTCGACCATTATTACGCCAAAATGAAGAATTCTCACTACTTGAATGATGTTCCATTTCTTTTTTTTCGCAAAAAAAAAAAAAGAAGAACACTCGACAGTCAAAAAATAACAAACTTTGTCTTTATTTTTTTTTTTTTTTTCCCGATTTTTAAAACTTTTTTTTCATAATTTTTTTTTTCACTTAAAAACAAACTACAAAGTGTGGAAACTACAAAAATAGCTATTTTTAAATTAAAATTATTAAAAAATTATTTAAATAAAAAACAAAAAAAAAAAATTTCAAAAAATTTCTCAACGAAAGCAAAAAAAAAATATTTCGACTTTCGCTTATTTTTGCGGCCTAATTTTCCTCTTTTTTCAATTCAAGTTTTTTTTTTTTTTTTTTTCAGTCTAATTTTTTTTTAATTTATTATTCATTTTTATTTTTCAATAAATAAATAAGTTATATAAATTTTTAACTTTTATATTATTTTAAAATACAAAAAAATCTTATTTTTATAAATAAATTCTTAAAAAAGTATTTTTATGACATTTATAATTATGACAAGTATTAAATTAAGGGTTGCCATTAGATGAACAAATTAAAAGTATTATAATAAATGATGATGATGATAATGATGACGTTAAAATGAATATGTCAGAATTGTCTTCGAAATTAAAGATGATTGATGATTCCGACGTTTATAACTTTTATATAAAATCAAAAGGCGGTCCTGAAAAACATTACGTTTTTGTTTCAATTTCTGTGTTTTTTAAATCTGGGACATAAAAATTTTAATAAATGTAATAGAAATGTTTTTATTGCTTTTCCAATCTATTCTGCAATAAAGCATTGATTCAACTAAGTTGGTGGAGGTAGTGACCAGTTGCCAAGTACAACCGGAAGTTAACTGATATTAGATAAGCGTTGTGTTAATTATTTTTTAGAATCTGGAGCCAAATTCTATAAATATGTCTCTCAAAAAAAATAATTTATAGAATTTGGCCCCAACTCACTAAGAATTACTTAACCCATCCTTTAACAAGATCATGTTATCGCGAGAACATGTTCTTGTTGTTTTTTTTTTACTACGGGAAAACTACTTCAAAAACAGGAAGGAGCATATTTTTGAACCAAAACAAGTTTATGGTGAAGTTTGTCAAAGGCATTACTTACAATTAGAGATTGCAAAAAAAAACAGGAACTCGAAAATCGAATTTAAAAGTAAAAAGCTTATTTAAGATATAAAATTCATAGTTCCTTTATTCGTTATTCTAAAAAAAATAAAATGATTGTACAAGAATTCAATTAGTACATAAAAGATGTTATAAAACAGTTTAATAAAAAAAATTAAATTAATCTTTTGTTTGCCTAAAATAGGCTTTGAAGAAGCAGAGATCACTTAAATCGAAGTCCCCTAGTCTCGATCCAATTTTATTTAACTGAATTTCTCTGAAAATTCTTGAGGTAATTTATTGATAATTATTTTTAAAAACTCGTACAAAATTTTCAATTTTCTTCCAAAAAAGTCAAGTAGGTAGTAGAACATTTTTTCACATAAGGAAAAAATAACACAATCACCGTTAGAAAATTCGGAATTCGGACTTATTCCGGAATTCTTTAACTTAAAAATGCTAAATGTATTATATTATACAAGATTTAAAAAAAAATTGAATTTGATTGGATTGATTTTTTGTTAATAACAATCAACATCATTAACATCATTAGCTTTAACAGAATATAGCATGTCATCCAATAAACTTTCGATATTTTCTGTATTCAACAGCCAATTATTCCTTATTTCTACTAGTGATTCTAGGTCCATTTTATTTATTTCTCTTATAAATTCACTAGGTTTAATACAAGAAAATTGTTTATAATAGTCGTCGTCAATTTTTGAAAATGCTTCTTGTGAATTTTCGTCTTGAAAATTCATTTGATTATGATATGAACTGGAAAGTAAACTGATGTCATTATCATTTAGAATGGATTCAATAATGTTGTCTGAATTATGCTCAAAAATGATATCCCCTGTTACTGGTTTATCAAAATTAGTTTCATCCCGAGTGATTTCATTGATTTCTTCGACATCCATTTTAATACTATTTGCTTCTGTGGATGTTCCTTTATCATCAATATTTTTTAAATATTCATATTTATTCAAAGCAGAAAACAATTTTGTAATAATTAAAACTGTAACCCGTACCACCTCTAAATCTGATTCATCTTTAACACATTCCAATAGTATTCCTAAACAACCAATTTCAGATAACTTATTCAAAATTTTATCCAATCTCAATAAAATTTCTTTTTCTGTCAGAGTAACAATTTTTTTGAATTCTTTTGAAAATGTTACTGTTGGAAACGTGCCATCAATCATACCTTGATTTGTAAATTGACGACATATAAATGATTTCCAGAATACTATTGCATAAATTTTTACTTCCCAATGAAGATCATTAACAGCACAATAAGCTAATGTTGAATATAATTTATTCATAAGTTTTGGTTCGATCTTTCTGTAATTATATATACTCGTTATTAATGTGACAGCTTCTTTTCGTACAACACCCTCAGCTTCAAGTAAAATTGAGGAAAGCAGATATTCCTGAAATTATTAAACAGTATTTGTGATATTTATTCACACAGGTATTAATGTAAAAAAAAACAATTGATAATTACCATCATATTGAATTTGGATAACGATTGTTCCCACAAAAGATTGATAGTTGACATTTGAGCTAAACATGTAAATGCGGATGCCCTGGTATAAGATTCTAAATCATTTTTAGCCATAGAATATATAATGGAGCACACATCACTATCAAGAAGGTATTGTTGGAATGCAGGATATTCTGTTTCATAGGGAACAAGATCTTTATGTAAAAGCACGTATACATATTTTATGATATTTATATTATATTAAAAACAAAATTTACTTAAATGAGATATTTCCGCAATTGAAGTAATTAACTCTATTGTACTATCGCGAACCTCCCAAGAATTGTCGTGTAAACGTTTTATAAGCATTGGAGCAATATTCTGCAGACCGGATCCATTGAAATTATCTACTAAAAGTGCTAAATTTGGTGATAAAAAATGTTCAATTGATAACTGAGCCAATTTTATTGCTTGAACTGCAACCTGAAATAAAATAGTGTATGATATATAATATGGTTTGAACAATATTTTGGAAACAAGTTGGCTGATTGATCGTTCCTAAATGCAATCACATTATTTAAATTCTTCTAGGTCGGTACTTATTAGGTTATGAATTAATTTATATGTTATAGATTGACAAAATTTCAGGACAAAATTTTTATATTTAATAAGTTATTGGCGAAAAGTTTTTATTCGTTTTCGTCAATTAAAACAAGATAAGATGGGCGAGAATTATTTATAGGTATGAATGCGAAAAAAATTTTATGACTATTTTGCTGGGATGAACAGATAGAAAGATGTGAAGCGAATTTTGAGTCAGACTGAATTCACACTATTGATTTAATCCATTTTCTACTCATTTCAATAGAAATACGAATAATCAGCTTTGATAAAAAATGAATACCTACATTTTGTTCGATTAATTTAATTTAGAGTCTGTTCACTTATTAAACGATTGAAAAAAAAGAAATCAGCCTTTTCTGTAAAACAAATGTCACAATTTATAAATTGAGGACAATTTTCTGCATTCTGTATAATCTGCTGAAATCAACTACTTATAAAATAATATTCGGTTGACTGAAATCAAAAACTTATAATAATACGACCGAATTTTCTTACCCATTTTTGCCGCTTTTTTCTTTTCTATATAATTTTAGTTTTTGATAGTGCGTTCCATAAGTCTCGGGTACCCTCCACACAGGACAATACCCCAGTTCTGTGACAAATTTACTTTTGGAACGACAAAATCTGACAGCTAAGTCCGATGATTGAGACAATTTCTGCAAAAAATGCGTTCCAAAATGCTACCCTACCACAAAACTTCTGCAAAGGGAAATTTTAAAATTTCCCATAACAAACTCAGTTCTGGGCGTGCTTTTTAGTGCATTTTTTTCTAGGACAATAACAAATAATAACAAATAATAACAAAATGGGTAAGTAAAATTTTATTTTTAATAAAAAAAAATTAATAAATCTATTAATTATTATTTATTTTCAGAAAGCATCAATGAAAATTACAATATTTTAATTCCAGATTTTATAGGTAGGTTTTAGTGCTAATTTTTCATCATAAAATTTTTTTTAATGATTTTTTTTTTTTAATCATATTTTTTTTTTTAATCATATTTTTTTTTTGCCAATATACTGCCGTTTCCTTGAAACTCTCAGAATGGGCTGCCAATTGGAGGGGGGGTAGAGGCGGTGCCCAAACTCCCAAAACTGATATCAGTTCTTTGGGCAAAGGCCCCGTTTCGGAGATAGGGCCCCCCAAAGTTTTCACACATTTTTGTAAGGAACTTTTTTTTTTGTACCCGATTTGCACTATTTTTGGGTAGGTAATAGAGGCGGTCCCTTAAATGTTAAATCCGAAACGGTTTTTGCGGGAGGGCCCCCATTTCGGAGCTATGGGCCTTTAAAATTTTCATACGTTACTTCATACGTTTTTTAAACTTTTTTTTTTAATCAATTTTTTTTATTTTATTTTAGATGAAATCATATTGGAAACTTCCAAGTTCCAACATCTCACCTAACCTAAACCTAAAGAAATGGGGGCTGCTGCGACATATTTATTATTAATAATTCACACAAAAAAATGTTATGCAAAAAAATATAAATTTAAAAAATTTCACCATATGCTTACAAAAAGTTTTATACAGGGTTTTATTTTTACACTTTGATTTTCAGTTTTTTTTTTACTGCCTAGCCATTCTCACTTACTTTATGATTTTCCATAATGCATAAAATTTCTCATGTATTTCGTTGGTTTTTTATTGGCACTTGCGTAATATTTGTAAATTAACAACAAAATATTGGAAAAAAAATTATGGGCAAGTCTAGGATACCTACGGCGGAGGATCTGATAATGGATTCTTGTAGAACTCGACGGAATAAGACGAAAAGATTAAATAAAAATTTTCGATATCGCGCTTAGTTTTCGAGATATCACAATTTAAAACTGGTTCTTATGAATTTATTTAAATTAATAAAATGTTTGATATCTTGAAAACTAAGCGAGATATCGAAAATTTTTATTTAATCTTTTCGTCTTATTCCGTCGAGTTCTACAAGAATCCATTACCAGATCCGCCGTAGGCATCCTAAAAGCCACAAATTATGAAAAAAATAAATTAAGAAACTTCGTAAAGGGAGAACGGCAACATAAACTAGCATAATGTTAATAAGACATCAGCTGCTTGTAATTATTTGCATATACTTTAATATTTGTTCACCAAATGCATGTAACCAATTTCCAAAATAGAAATACTTTTTCATCGGTGAATCACTAGTCAATGGGGAGTAAAAATTCATGTTGAAGTGTAAACTAACACATTCACTCATTTTTGGTCATGCATTTTAATAGTTTTTATGTGTTTAGCTTAAAAACATTAAAAAATATAACAGAATTTTAGCAATTTTATTAAATTTGTATTTATTTTAAACAAAATATAAGCAAATTATTAATAATTGTACAAATTATCTTCAAAATCTGAAAACAACAAATGTCAAATTTTTTAACGATGCGCATATAAAATTTGTTAAGGTATATGATTTGAAAATTAAAATGGTGGCAATACCCTGTGCATAGGACTTTGCAGAAGGTATTCCTAGGACTTTGCAGAAAAGGGAAATCTTGCGTGGAGGGTACCCGGACTTATGGAACGTACTATGAATTCACTTAAAAGTAGACCTACATATTTAGTTTGTTATGGGAAATTTAAAATTTCCCTTTGCAGAATTTAAAAAAGTAAAATTGTATTTGTGAACGGCTTAGGACAAAATTATTTCATTTTTTTAAATAACAGCAGTAAAATCGTATCGTTCACAAATTAAAAAATCTGGAATATTAAATCCGATTTCAATTTTTTCAATAATCGCTAATAGTGAACAGACTCTTAATTTCGAATTTTTTTTATTCCTCGATTTTACGGTTACAGTGATTGTGAATTGCGATTAATATACCAATATCAAATTGTTCATAACGTTTAACACCAGGGGGTAGGCTTGTCGTGGTCACAATAAAGATTTGAAGTAGCAGTCTATAACAGCGCGCCGTGATTTAAGCAATTTTATCTTTTTGACATTTCGTATGTTGTATGAATAATTGGTAAAATTTAAAAAGCAAATAAATTTAATACATTACTATTTTGTTTTGTATTTTAGTTTAATTATTACAAATTAAAATTAATAATCAATGTCTGCTGCAAAAACAATAACTCGCGGAGGATTCATAATATTCGAAGGATGTGATCGTTCTGGCAAATCGACACAAAGTAAACAAATTTACAAATTTTTGTGTGATTCTGGAATTAAAGCCCAATTAATAAATTTTCCTGCTCGAGACACTCCAAGCGGTAAACTAATTAACTCATACTTAAAAAATGAAACAGAATTCTCTGATGAAACCATTCATTTGCTTTTTTCCGCTAATCGATGGGAAATTATGGACGAAATGAAAAAAAAATTAGAATCTGGAGTAACTTTACTAGTGGACCGATATTCATTTTCTGGAGTAGTTTTTAGTACTGCCAAGGGTTTAAATTACGAATGGTGTAAGGGTCCAGAAAAAGGAGTAATCCGACCTGATTTAGTAATTTATTTGACTAGTAATTTGGAAGTATTAGCAAGTCGTGGTGATTTTGGTTCCGAACGTTACGAAAAAGTTGAATTCCAAAAAAAAGTTCAAAAAGTATTTAAACAAATCCATCAGGAGGAAAAAGATTATTGGTTAGAAATAAATGCTGATCAGAAAATTGACGAAATACACAATCAGTTGAAGATCGAAATTTTAAATTGTTTAGAACGTGTCAAACAGAAACCACTTTTAAATTTATGGTGTGAATAAGGGATGTATAATAATTGATATATATGAAATTCTATTGACTAACTGAAATATGTATATGAAATTCTAATGATTAAGGTCTTTAGACTAGATTTTGTTTGTAATTGATTAAATTTGAATATATATTTGTATTAAAAAAGACTCATTAGAATGAATTAGGCAGGATATTAATTGATATATATATGAAATTCTATTGATTAATTTAAAAATATGAAATTCTAATGATTAAGGTCTTTAGACTAGATATTTGTAATTGATTAAATTTGAATATATATTTGTATTAAAAAAAGGCTAATTAGAATGAATTAGGCAGGATAATAATTGATATATATGAAATTCTAATGATTAATTTAAATATATGAAATTCTAATGATTAAGGTCTTTAGACTAGATGTTTGTAATTGATTAAATTTGAATATATATTTGTATTAAAAAAAGGCTCATTAGAATGAATTAGGCAGGATTTGTCAGAATGAATAAATACAATTTACCAAAAATACGAATTTTTTATACCTACCACAGAGATTTTTTAATAGATAGATCGGTATTAATAGATAATATTTTTTAAGAATATCGAGGGGAGGAATATTATGAAAAATATCTTCTTCTTTGGAGCTAAACTAGAAATGCATATTTAATTCACTGAATTTTATCAAAATAGCATTTAAAAATACGACGACTTTCCTAAATTTTTTACGTTTTGATCTTAGTTCATATGATAATTAAGTTCTACATTCGTTATCATAAAAACAAAATTTACTCCTTAAAAGGGTTTTTCAATATTAAGTATGTATCTGAGAAATTATAATAATATAAATTAACATACCCTTGGAGTTAAATTTGGACTCTTGAGTAAATCTAATACCAGATTTAATAAACATATGCTTTCGATTGAATCATTCCAAGTTATTCGATGTTTTTTAACAATTGAATGTAATCCAACCAGTATTGAATACAAAACATTTGAATTTTTCATTATCAAATTATTACCGTCATCAGCAGCGAAACTTTTCAAAGTATAAATTAATGCTTGAAATACAAGTATAGATCGACTTTTATTCAATACTTTTTCCATTGATAAAATACTATGGATTGATTTACATGCCAAATCAGCAGCATTTTCTGGACAATCAAATAAAACTTCTCGGAATTCTAAATAAAATTGAAAAGTAAAATAAAATTATTAGTTGAATGTTTAATAAAGCTACGTTGTGACAGACATCGAAATCAGCGCCAAAAAATGGAAATTGAAAAACTGAGTAGTTCGGCGTGGATTCTTTTCCTGTGTATTTTTCGTTCCATTGCTATTCTTGCTAAAAACACCGAAATCGGAAAATACGCATTATATTTATCTTCTTTTTTTTTTTAGAGAATGATTCCAGAATTCATGCACTATGTAGTCAACAAAGTTTAGTTCGGGAAAGAGAAAGAAACGCTATTGAGGTTATAGTTAGTTCCGTCGCCGAAAAGATATTTTTCCGTTGCTGACCGTCGTTATATTTGTATTTATCAAATCATAATATAGGTAAAATTTTACTAAAGGAATATAGTAAAAAAAGATATCTATGACATACTAAGTAGGATTTTAAAACTTAAAATAATAAAGTTGATGTAAAAAACCACTTTTTCTAAATTTCAAACAGAAAAGAAAGCAAAATGAAACATATTTTTCCAAATATGTACATGTAAAGCTTTTCGAGATATATTATGTAATATATTTTTATTTACCATAACAGACGTGCTGGGTAAATGTAGTGGACAATTCAAATATTTTCATAATGTATGATTCAAAAATTTCAGCACAATCTTGATTCAATTTTGCTCTTGAAGTTGGTTTTAATATAAATAATACCGGCAATAAATGAAACAATATTAATTGATTTTCAAATTCAATTTGATCATATTCAATAAAAATTTTTTCTGGTGTACGTTTTTCTAATTTCTTCCATAAAACATGATTATATTCGGCCATCATTAGAACATTAGAACAAGATCGACGTATTATACAAAATTTCATTTGATTTAAAAAATTCACACCAAATTGTGTAAAATCTTGTGGACTTATTGTTTTACCAGGTTCCCATTTTTCAAAAACTAATTGTGCAAAATTTAATGATATCAATGCTTTTAAAATTTTACCCAAAAATTCCGTATTATGAGTTATTTCACCTAATCTAAATAAGCACATTTCAAAATTAATCTTTTTCTGAAAAAAAAATTGCAAATCAATTTTACTATCGCTTTCCAATGATTTTGATAAAATTAAGGTTATTAAATCTAAAATTGGTGATAATTTTTTTTGAATATCAGTGTCATCAATTGTAACCAATAATGATTTCTCATTTACAGTATTTTCTAAAATTGGTTTAGTAATTTTTCTCAACACGTCCAAAAATAATTCTTCATTATTTGTTTTGGTGCCCAATATATAAAGAATTTCAAAAATAAGCGACATTGATTCACGTTGAATATAAACTGTTTGGTTTTCTGTAACAAAATAAATCAAAATATCCCATATTTTTTGATTACTCATCAATCCAACACCAAGACCTATTTTTGAAACTGCATGCAAGAGATTAACATAAGCCAATTTCATTGATGGTGTTAATTTTTCCATGTTGTTTTCTATTATCATTTTTAATCTAAAAAGAAAAAAAAAAAAAACATATTTAAGGCACATAAAATATTTAACCAAATTACATCAGATTTTTTTGCCTTCATTATTGATAAAGTGTTATCTATCGAACACAAAGTTCAAGAAAGTTTACCAACATTGTTTTAACCTACCGGTGGGCAATCAATATTTCATCATTATATATATACTCAATTGCCTTCTTACCTGAGGACTCTACGGTTTTATAACTTAGTAGAGGGGTATGTTACGATATGGAACTTATAGGTATACATATTGTGCTAAATAGTTAATCAAGTTATTTAAAAAATTCATTCACCTGGTTAGCCATAACATATCTTTGATTTTAATGCATAACCATTGATTTTGTGCAAAAAGCATTACAATTTTTATTATAAATGTCTTAACTTTTTCATTCAATTTGTCAAAATTGTCCGTTAACAGTGTTATGCTTTCTTCAACCCATTGGAAGGTGAATGTTGAGTTCAGCAAATACATATTTTCTTAAAACAAAAAAAAATTAATTCAAAATAAATCTGAAAAGTATTAAAAATACTACTACCTGTGTTTGATAAATGCGCTATCAATTTCTCAAAATAGAAATCATCTTTTGATTTATATTTTTCATTTAAAAATGTTTTTAGAATTTTCTGAAATTTTTCTTCAACGTCTTCCATAACAACGTCGTAGATGGTAATATGAAGTTTTGTTAAAATTTTTTTTTCTTATACAAATACGATTTTCTTTATTTGCAAAATTATTTTAATAACTTTCAGTTCAAAATTGCAAACAAAAACACTTGTTCCAAATTTAATTGAGTTTAATTTTCAAATAATTTTCAATTTTGTTTAAAAAATATTCTTTAAAAAAAAATATTTATATTCATATCATTTACATTTTTATCATATTCTTAATTAATTCATATGATTTTGACATATTTTAACTGGACGAAGGTGAAGTTGATTTTATTTTCATTCTCTGCGTCGTCAATTGCTTTGAGTTTGTCACCCGCAATATAACCGCAAGGGAAAACTTAATGCAACGGACGCGACGCAACACGAGACGTTATGCTGGGCTTTCACGCTCGTGCAATTTGCACCAATTGAACGTTGACGATTAGACGTTAATAATTATAAAAATGATAACCAATTATCCAGAGATAATTTTTTTCATTTGTTCAGGGAATTAAATAGAATGCTCTGATCATTAACGTGTTTACGTAAAATAAATTTAACTGCAGCGCTACCAACTATCATCATAATACCGCTACCAGAATATTTCTTGCGTCATTTGCATCGCATCCGTCAGGTAGTGATGGGAAATCTCGTTCACTTCAGTGACCTGTGTTAACTCGTTCGTTCTTTTTTACTGACCGAGTTAAAAAATATCGTTCAATTGAACGACCTATTTTCTCGTTCGCGAATGACCGAAAAAAAATGAATTCAAATCAATTTACTGACCGAGTTAAAAAAATTGAACGGGTTAAAAAAATGAACGAACTATTTTTACTGACCGAGTTAAAAAAAATTGAACGGGTTAAAAAATGAACGTACTATTTTTACTGACCGAGTTAAAAAAAATTGAACGGGTTAAAAAATGAACGTACTATTTTTACTGACCGAGTTAAAAAATATTGAACGGGTTAAAAAATGAACGTACTATTTTTACTGACCGAGTTAAAAATATAGCTCAATTGAACGACCGATAAAATTAACTCAAATCAAAATGAACTTTGCAAAAATAAAAAAATACCAAATGAAATAAACTGAAAGTGAACTGTGAACTTTAGGAAGCATTAATTCATCTATTATTTTTAAAGTTAATATGATTTATTTTTATTATAAAAAAAATAAAAATATTTAGAGCATATTAATCTACTAATAATTATTCAAATATCTATATTAGCAATAACCGATTATATCAAAAAAAATAAATTTTTTTTTTATCTTTTTATTAATATTTTTTGTTATATTTTTTGGAATAATTTTTTATGAAAAATAAAACATTCCTTTAAATATTTAATCTGTTTCCCGTCAGTCTTTCTTATTGTATTTTTTTCTATGGATGTCGTGTGGCATTTTCAATTGAAAAAGACGATAATTTTCAGACCAGTAAAGAGGTAGCTATTGTTCACAGCTACACTTACATAACAATCTAACAACACCAACACAATTTCTCTTTCTTCCTTATGGCTTAGTACGCTGTGAAAAAAGAAAGGTTGCAAAAAATATCACTGAAAAATATCTGAAAAATGTTTGATAAATTTTGACAACTATTTGATACAAGCATCTGATTATTTTTATTATTTTTTTATTATTCTAACCCAATAATAAACAAATCAAACAAACTTTTTTTTGTAATGTCAAGTTTTTGCAATCATTTATCTTCCTGGGTAGAAAAATATTTGCAAAAAAGCAGCTGCAAAATAGATTTTTTGTCACCCAGTAAACAATTTTTTTTTTTTATCAGCGTACTACAAAGCAAAAACTAAAAAAAAATTTTTCCAAACATTTTGCAGCAGCAAAAATTTATATGAAAAATCTCATTTTTTTCCACAGCGTACTACTTTTTTTGTGTCAGCATACTAAGCCTATAGCTGAAAAATAAGTGTACTGCTCTTTTCAAACATTTATCTCTTCTCTACACCTACAGAACTTTTTTTTTTTAGAAAAGAACGATGAACGGTGAACGATGAACGATATATTTTTTTTTTACTGACCGATCGGTCATCGTTCACTTTAGCGATCCGTTCTTTTTAACTCGGTCGTTCACGAACGACACATCTCTACCGTCAGGTCGAGCTTAACCAAACCATAAAAAGTGTTTGTTGAAATTGAAATGAAATCAAGATCAATCCATACAGGTTGCGTAATACGTGATTTTTATGACAAATGTCAAGTGACGTAAGTGATATCCAGCTGTTCAATTTTTCTATATAAAATTTGCGTTTTTCAAGAAAAAAATGAAAAAAACAACAACAATATATGGAACAATATATGGAAATTGGATATTAATGACGTCAGAGTCGCGGCCATTTTTTTTTCCTTTTTTGTTCAATATTACGCAACTGGTATGGATTGATCTTGAATGAAATGAAACTATTCACTTATTTAAATCTCCAAATAGCGACTCCTATGGCGAAAAAGGCACATACTTATGGGTGAAAACAAATGTAAACAAAAGAGTCATACTTAGTTAAATATTCAAATAGTGCCCCAATGGCGAAAAATAGCACATACTTATGGGTGAAAAAAATTTAAATAAATGGGTTGTCAAAACAGTCAATAGATGAAGAAGAGAGAAATAAAAAGTTTTTTAATAAACAATCAGCCGACGCGATCATATTTTTTGTCGCTGCGCCTTAACAGCGATATTTTCAATTTTTTGGGGCTGCTGCTATAAAAAATTCTTGAATAGCTGCTGCGCCGCTGATAATCGCTAACCAAAAAAATGTTAAAAAAAATCGAAAAAAAAAACCAAAAAAAAAAAACACAAAAGGCCTTCTCTCTGAAAAAAATTTAAGAATTTGAAATTCATGCATTTCAAATTCCTAATGTATTTTGTTAGTGTAAATTTTTTTGTTGTTGTGAATTTCAAATACACGCCTCAGAGCGTGTATTTGAAATTCATGTCAAAATAAAAAAAAAATCAAACAAAATAAACGTCAAAATAAAAATATTTTAAAAATTAGAAAAAAAAGTAAAAAAGCGCTCCCGAAAATTTTTTTTTGACATAAAATTACAATAACAAAATCAGAGCTTCGAACCGGAACCGAACCGAAAACCGGAAAAAACCGTAATTTATGACCAAACCGTAAACGTAACCGAACCAACATATTCTAAATACAAAAAACCGCAACCTTAACCGGAACGAAATTTCATTTCGGTTTTTTTTGTTCTTTTTCGTTCCTTTATCGTTCCTTAAACAAGATAAAAAATAAAAAAATTTAATACAAAATTTATATTTTTTTTATGTTTGAATTTGAATGAAAAATTTATATTTTGTATTTGTGTTACATATATGCAGTGCTGAGCTGTGGAATTATTATCAGAGGGCTCGCATTCAAGATTTCATAGATTCACAAAAAAAAATATTTTTTTTTTTTACCTGTATTTTATTTTTTGAATAGTTTAGTATATATACATATATGTATAAAATATTAAAATATTTAGGCGATCGTTTAAATTTAAAAATATAAAAGGCGGGACTTTTCATTCAGTAGTATACAAAATCAAACATTTCTATATTAACTTTACGATTTTTTTATTGTATCAAATAATGTACTAATATTTTAAATCGATATTTTCGATACTTTTTCGCAGATTGTTGAATCAAAAAATTTTAATATTGGGTATAAACAAATATCTTTGAAATTATCAAGTGGCTCGCGTATTTTTTAAAGTTTATCAGAGGGCTCGCAAATTTTTTTTAAATTTATCAGGGGGCTCTTGCGAGCCCGTGCGAGCCCCCTTCAGCTCAGCACTGCATATATGTATGTGTGTTTTTATTTTTAGGAAATATTTTTATTACACAAAAGTTTCAACTCCATTTCTTTTTGCAATTAACGGACAAGCACAAAAAGTGCAATTAAAAAAAAATTTGAACCGAAAAAAAACCGGTTTTGAACCGAAAAAATTTTCAAAACCGAAACGTAACCCGAAACGATAAAATTTTAAGAACGAAACCGAAAACCGGAACAAAATAAATTGCGGTTCGAAGCTCTGAACAAAATACATTAGGAATTTGAAATGCAGAATTTCAAATTCTTAAATTTTTTTCAGGGAGAAGGCCTAAAAATTTTTCTTCGCTGCTTGGTTTTTATTTTATTTTTTTTTCAAAACTTCTATAACTGCTAGCGATCGCTTTCACCTAAAAATTTGTCGCTGCTGCTAGGCCAAAAAACGTACTTGCGTCTCTTGCGGTCGCTGAAAAACGATGATCGCGTCGTCGTATGTAAACAATTTAATTGTTGAAATTGAAAATGTAATTTAAAAATAAAACTTAATTTTTGCTATTTAATTTTTTTAATTATTACCGATTGGGAAAACTGAATTATATTATATAAAAAAAAAGAACTAATTCTAGTTATTATTCTAGAAAAGATTGCTGAAATGAAATTGCTACAAATAAATGAATTAATTCAGAAAAAAATTAACAAAACTAGTAAAATTCGTAGCGTAACAGCTCTAAACAGTAAACAACTAAATAATGTTCTCGATTTTATTTTTAAAAAGACTGGCGAAATTGAGAATTTGAACTTGAATTCTAATGAAATAGAGGTAGGTATATAACTACCCAAGAAATCATTAAAATTTAATATATGTGGTATTTGGTAGTGTTAGACTGAATCTAATTCTTGTTCCGAGAGTATAGATAGGAACGAAGCCAGCTGCTTATTTGTAGGTAGGTTTTCTACCCCTGACCGATATAGCTTGGAAACATAATCGAGACCGAGAGTAGAACGGACTCATCAAAGGAATGCAATATTTATCTGTTTGTAATATATAATATAGCTTTTCCCAACTCAATAAAAATTCAAACCGCCTCAAATATCATTAAGCATACCCAGCCATTTATGTATTTATGTTGATGAGTACGGCATAGCATAGGTTTACCTACCTACCTACCTATTAAATTTTTTTTGTCAATACGAGCTTTTAATCCCAAAAAAATTCGGAATTCTAATAAATTTATTAAACTTTATTTATTTAGAGAAATTGAAACGAAAAGTTAGGATATCTAATATGTACACATATTTTTTCATTTTAGAAGGAACTGTTGGAACAATTAAAGGAAATAGAAGAAATTAGTAATGCTGATCAAGCAAACCTTGTAAGTTGTTTTTCTAAAGTTTTCTAAGTGTTCTAAGTAATTTAATGATAAATGATAATAAGAATGATAAAAATGTTAAATAAATTTGCCTAAATTTATTTATTAAATTATAAATTAATCTGGTTAACTAACTCCCGTGATTAATTCTCGAAAAATTTGTTCTTTCCATTTAATTAAATTTTTTGTAATCAAATCGCCATGAAAAAGAAAAATGTTCGAAAATAGCTTTGGTTTTAAAGTATTATTTATTTTTACGAAAATGGAAACATGATATCATTTGGAAATTTACAGCTCTCTCAAAAAATTCAATTTTCTATGTTTCAGAAATTGCTATAACTATTTCATTTATATTTATTGAATACAAAAATTTAGACGAGTTCATAGGGAACTTATTATAACTTACAAATTCTCTTCTCAAATTATATTTTGAAAAATTCTATGAATGCGCATTTTTAGATCGATCATATTCATAATAAGAACCCCCTGATTTGTAGTAATATCAATAACTTTTATTACAGAATATTCTTAGTAATAATTAAAATTTTTTCAGGTTTGTTTAGAGCAGCAGAAAAAAATTATTGAGAAGAAAATCACACATCTTGAAAATATTATGACGAACAATGAAATTAATTTAATTTCTGAGGCTGATAGAGATATTTCTTTGAGAAAAAGGTAAGAATTGTAATTAATTATTTTTAGGAGCTGGATGGTAAATTTTGAACTTTTCACTTTTTATTTTATTGTTCTGTGAAAGTAGTTAACTGTCAAGAATACCGATTTTCTCAATTACTTGACTATTACTTGATTATTACTTGATTAAGGAAACTTTTACAAACAAAATATATTTACGTTACAAATTTTCTGTTATTAAAATGGTTCAAAAACGTTTTGAAATTAAAATAATTCATTAATTTTTTATTTGTCACCTCAAAAATTTTTCTCAATGACAAACACTAATAAATTTAATATTTTAATTTATTTTAAAATATTATTGAAAAATTATTATTTAATAAAATTATAACGAAAATATTTGTTGTTAAATTTCTTGAAAAATAATTAAATCAGAAAGTAGTATTTTATTCTCGTACTTTCTGTAATCACTTTATAAATCTCCAATTTTTCTTCAGCTTCATTTTATTTTCCTCAAATAAAAATTATTAGACAATTTTTTACGATATTTATTTTATTGAGATATTAATAAATTATCAATTTTCTCCGAAATTCATTCGATCCTAACTTTATTGATTGAGACCATTTTGAAACTAATAAATTTTTACTCGCATTGAGTATTGATACTGATAGATAGGACCAACACCAGCGGCGGCTCGTACATAGGTGCTGCGACACTGCAGAACCCTCAAGAAATTTCAAAAAATTGAACTCATAAAAAATTTTTTTGTTAGCTTTGAATTTTTCTTAGTTTAAAATTATTTTTAAATGAAATTGCTATGCTATGCAAGTGTCTCTAAAATTTTAATAAACAACAGTAGCCTACTTTCAGGCTTTTGAAATTTTTAGAAAGTACTTTTCAAAAATAGGTGCAGAAATCAATTTAACAGAATTTTTGGAACTGCGAATTTCGCAGTGCAGGGATTTTTATTTTCATGAATAATTTAATACATTTTTATTGCTGTTAAGTTTTTTTCCATGACTTGAATATAAGGAAAAATGCACTGCCACAGAAGCAGTGCGGCTGTATTATACTTTCTGAAAAATTTAAAAACAAATATGGGAAATTTTTTTGTAATGGGATTTTTGAATGTATGTATAGAAAAATGCACTGCTTCAGAAGCAGCACAATTTTCATATGAGATGTTTTTTGTTTGTTTTGAATTTTCAAAACTGCTTTTCATATACGAGTACATAATGTGTATGGATATCATAAAACTTTTATAATTGAAAAAAAAGGTTTTTATGTTTTGCAGCACCCTTTTTCAAAACTTCCACGAGCCGCCACTGACCAACACTATATTTTTTCTATTGAAATATTTGTCGGAACGGAATTCAATTGTAGTAAATAATGCTAACATTTAACATAGTACATAATTTTGTCTTATTTTTTTAAGGTATACGTAATAGGTATATATATCTTCATGTTTGGTATAATTTTTGTTTTCTTTTTTATTTAGGGTTCGCTATGAAATCCTTCAACAAGCCACGGGAATTTATTTAGATAACAGTCCATCGAGCACAATTCGAGGTTTTCATTGTACCAAAAATCCTAGTCTCCCAATAAAAACATTCGAATTAAGTTTGAAAGATAGCTCTGAAAATAATAACACTGAACAAATGTGGGAGTTTCTTAAAGAGAACAGCAGTAACGTGAAGAAATGGGAGGATTTATTTAACAACTCATGATTTTTATATGATTTTTTTTAGACTCTGATTTTGAACTGTTATTTATAGATTTTTTTTTCAATTTTGTTTTTAACTAGAAGTACTTCAATTGATGAATTGGATACATGATCTTCATATGTCTTATGTATATATTTATAGTTTTAAGTCTTATGTTGTAAAAAAACAGAATAAAAATGTACGATTCTTCTAAGCTTTTCAATTTTTATTAGGGCATAAAAAAACAGTTGCGTTTGTTTGCTATTTGTACCAATTTATTTCATCTTCAGAGGGATTTGTAAAATAAATTCAAATTATTGATTTTTATTTTATTTGTTTTGCTTAGACGATTTTTGAAATTTTTACGACACAATTTCAAATAAAACAAAAACTATATAATTCTCCGTTGACTGAGTGTTTAATGTTAAATTTATATTTATAAGAAAAATTATTGTTTGAAAAGGACCTCAAAACAAAGAAACGTCACAATAAAAAAATGTTTCTCTGTCTAATTGGTCATAGCGTTTTATTTATACATAGTTACACATTATTAATTATATAATATGGTATGTATTAAAATAGGTATTATAAAGAAATATTTACAATTTTTGAAACCACAATCTTTTAGATAGGTTATCTAACTAAAAGTAAATGTAATCTCGTTAAATAAAGTATGTAAATACAAGGTTCCAAAATGTGAAAATCGTAGTTCAAGTACCCTAAATTAAATTAGAAATTTCTATCTTAAAAATATAATGTAGTTATTCTGGTTTTTTATGGTTACAAATATGTAATACCAATTAATACTACTAATACATATATAATTATATTAAAATAAGATTGTTTTTATCGTATTTCCTTTTATGCAGTCATTCTATACAAAAAATATTTGTTATGCATTCAATCATGCAATTCGTACATCTCTTAAATACTATATTGAACGTTTTTGTTTTTCTTTCTCTTTCATTTTTTAATGTTTTATATTTAATTTCATAAAAAAAAAAATTATGATTTTTCGAATGATCGTTTAATTGCTACGGCAAAGGTTCAGTAGTTATTTTTCAAATAAAAAAAGTTTAAATTCAAACAATAACATTTAGTTTATATTTATTAATTCAAATATTTTCACGCCAAACACGTACCGCTTCAACGTCACACCCATATTTCGTAAAAATTCCCAGATGTGATAGAACGAGCTTCGGAGATTCGTTTTCAATTCGCACCTCGCGAATGTGGAATGCTCTCCCATTAAAGTTGTTTCCGACAGCTGGAGGACGCTTGATTTACGACTTGTGCCGCTTTAAGAAAAGTGTAAATGATTACCTACTAACTGTCCCACTTTTTAATCCCGTCTAAACTTCCTGTCCTTACTACCAAATCCATACTTCTTATAGTATAAAAGGTATCCCACCTAGCGATTTGGTAACTTTAATAAAAAAAAAAAAAAAAGTAGATTCACGTAAAATGTTTGATGAAATTTCATACATAACACTAGATTTGTGTGTTGCATTTAAAATAAAATTAAAAAATAGATATCTGAACTAATTGACTCATCAACGCAGAGCCAGAACTACAGAAATTAGAAACACAAAAGTACACATTAAGTTCAGTTTGTATGTTATTTTCGCTATTTGTATAATTTTATGTCAATTTTTGATATAAAATTTCGCTAAATTAAATTCATCTATAACTCGATCTCATTATTTGAACTATATTATCAACAGATTGACTGTCATTAAATGGCGTATCGAAACGCGCAGGGTATCAGCATATTTCGATTTTTGTTTATTATTACATGATTATTAATATCTGAAGTTTTATAACTACTTTCACATAAATTAGTTATAGTTTACTAACTACTGTTGATAAAAAAAACGATAACAACTACTAATAACAATTCTTTATTAATAGCAATTTTTCAACAAGAATTTTTTTTTTTAAATAAATATCTTAGTTTAAAATATCGCTCTGACTTATGAAGTTGAAAATTACGCTTAATACCTACAAATATTATTTATAAAAGCAATATATTTTTTTTAAATAAATAAAGTAAGTTAGCATGTACTACATTAACAGCATAATTTTATCAATATAGGTGCGGTAAATAGATAACGTTAATAAATTCTTGTAATTAAAAAAAAAAATCAAAATATTTTTCAATTTGTGTTACTGAATTAAAATTTGTGAAGAGGAAAATTTAAATGTATCTACATACGCAACACAAACATAATAAAAAAACATAGTATTTACTATTCAAATGAATTACATCAATATAATAAATAATGAATGGTGATGCAATGATTATAGGTTTTGAAATTTAAAAAAAAAAGTTTTCATAACAAATTTTTATGATTGAGAATTTTTAATAAATGTGTCATTAAAAGATTATTGCGCTTTTAAAAAAACTCATCAGATATGCATTGATAAGGTTAATGTAACCAGAATGTAACCGAAAAAATCTCCACAATTTATTATAATGTATCTGAAAATTGAAGAATGAAAACTCGGTATAAATGCCCCCCAAAAAATATATTATCAAAGAAGTAGAAATTTCAAAATTTAATTCAAGTAACTCTTTAATTTTAAAAATTAATATTTGTAAAATGCTTTACTAAAGAAGATTTTAATCAAATTAATATTTAGTAGACTAATGCTGACGTTATCAGCTTTCAGAAAGATTGTCACCATTCTTACAAAATAAAAGCAGTATATTTTTGTTATCGCAAAAATTTAATATAACTTTTGAAAACAAAAAAAAAAAAAAAATTAATCAAAATATCAGTTGGTTTTTATGAAAACGGAAGACATTGAAAATGCCTTATTTCAATTGTTTTTTTTTTATAAATTTCATATATATACATAAGTATATTTTTATTATTACATATTTCCAAGATCAGGATTGTGTAAAAGTGTTATCATAAATATGTATTACATTTTTATAAATGAGTTTTGTTTTGTTGAACCTTGAGCTTATTCTTGATAAAACTTATTATCTACTATAAACACTTTCGGTTTTATTTATTTTCACTTTAAACTTAAATAAAATTCATGCTTATCAATCATATAAATTTGAAATTCTAAATTTTCTGTTGTATTTACGTTCCTCGTTGAAATAGCCTTCAATAACTTTTAAAATCATTGAGATGGGATCTGTAATAAACCTTCCCCACGATGTTCTCCTTTACTTTGTTGTTTATGTAAATATTTTTCTTCACTCCAAAACATAATGTTTCTGAACGACCAATATCGTGGTCATCTTCATAATAGAATGGTTCAATGTTTCAGCAATTTGTATTCTCTTTCAGATTTAAAAACGGTTTATCAATTTCAACGTTCAAATACTAGTACAATTTTGAACCATTTTTATTTATATATTATATTTGTTGAAAAAGACTATCTTTTTCGAGGCAGTGTAGCTAAGTATTTTTGGCGGCCCTCAAAATCAACGTTGTGAATACATTGAAATTGGTTAAGAATTAAAATACGACTTGGACAATTTTTGATTTGAATTTCAAAGTCATTTTACACAATTAAGTGAATTACTAGTTCCAAGTGAAGCTAATATAAGTACACGACAAATCTCAGACTATCATAATTGTTTTAATTTTTTTTTTTTTTAAATGTTTTGTTAAATTTTTTCCACTTAATTTAAACGTATTATTTTTTCTTTATTTTCAGATTATTTTTATGAATATTTTGATATTATCATAATATAAAAAATGGGCAATCCAATTTGGTTTATTCTGTGGCTGATAATTTTTATTCTATTTTCTTTCCCCATAGCTTTTTTTTGCTGCTTCTTTTATATTATTTTATTAGTTTTAACAATATGTTTTCCTGACTTATCGGTAAGAATTAAATCAATTATAATTAAATACGTCATTCTTATTTTTCCTTACAGAATTTAATCATTTCATTCTTATTTTTCCTCACAGAATTTAATCATTTTATTCATTTTATTAATATAATGCTAATTAAACAAAAAAAAATATGCATATGTCACGTTTTCTAAATTCTTGTTTGATTTGTTTTGTTCGTAAATGTGCATTGGTTTTCTGTAGTAATAAATTATTTTAACGTTAATTTTAATTTGCTATTTGCATATAAATAAATAAAAGAATATTTGTAATTTATCTTTAACAGCCCAAAAGCATCCTAAATATAAAGTTTCACAAAACTATGGTTCAATATTTTAAATTTTGCCTGTAATTCGATCTCTACTAGACCAATTTATTTTTCATGTTTTGCATGTGAAATTTTTTTTTTATATTAACTTTAATCTTTTTTCTTTTCTCTTTTTTTTTAGAGTGCGACCAATCTTCTTTTGCAAGGAATACAATTTCCACATTATTGTGCAAAAGCCTGCTTGGATTGCAAACCATTGTTTTAGGAGACATTGAATTATAATTTGATGACTTTCAATTGGAAAATATAATTTTTTATCTGCGAAAACTTCATTCTAGATTAAGCAAAATGTTTTTTTTTTTTAATAACTACTATATTTTTTTAAAATATAATTTTAGTTTAAAAAAAAATAAACAGTAAAGATTTGTATCTTGAATTATTTTCATCAATGCAAGCTGACATAATATATACTTACTGGATCACTACTTTAATACAAATAAATTGAAAATTAATATTTGCAAACTTACACTATCTTTAATGTAAATGTGATTACAAACTTTCTTTGTTTTATTTAGTTATTTGACTATACAATTTAAAAAGGTAAGTTGAAAAACTTTTTTTTTTTTTACAAAAAAACACCAAAAACCTAGCTTGAAAATTTCGTTTCGAATCACGATTTGTATTTCGTAGTATATTCAAATAGTTTTTTTTTTTAGAAAAAATGGAGCTTGAAGGTACGCAGAAATGCGGGATATTACAGATATATTATATCTCGATTTATGTTTACTATTATAAGATTATTACAATGCAAAATGTGTACAAATTTTATATATTAAAAATAACTCTCGATATGATTATTCCTCTTTGTTTGTTTATTTTAATAACTATACCGTTGATAAAAAAAAAAACGATAGTTACAAATGATAATTCTTTATTATATTTTTTCCTTTTTTCTAAGTAATTTCTGAACAAAAAATTTTATTTTTTAAATCAAAATTTCTTGGTCATATCACTCTGACCTATATAATTGAAGTTTACTTTAAAGTTTAAATAATATTTATAAAAAAAATAATTTTTTGAAAATAAATTTGAATGTAAGTAATAATTTTACAAAAATGTAGACAAGCAGATCATTTAGTTTAATTACATCTTTTTTCAATTTAAATAAATTATTTTTTCTTTAATTCCAGATTATTAATATTTTGATATTATCATAATATAAATAATGGGCAATCCAATTTGGTTTATTCTATGGCTGATAGTTTTTTTGGCAATCTCTTTCCCCATAGCTTTTTTTTGCTGCTTCTTTTATATTATTTTATTAGTTTTAACAATATGTATTCCTGACTTATCGGTAAGAATTAAATTAAAAAACACAGTAAATAATTAAAAAAAAACCTTAGGAAATAGCTTTCGCTTAATTGATCTCTTGCTATTAGCATTGATAAAGAATATTACAAAGATAGTAAATTTCATACAAAACCCCCAAAAATATTTGTGTGAGGTAAAAATAACAATATTATCCCGGTCGATATCTCGGTAGCAAAAAATATGTTCTTGATGCACTTTTGCACTTTTTGTTTGACGAAAGTTTTGTTCTATTAGCGAAAAATATGTAGGTAAGAAGTATAAGTATGTATAAGTATAAATATTTTCATAAAAATTATTAGACTCCATTCGATTTTAGAAACCTTAATAAAAAATTTATACCAAAAAAAAGTATCTAAATCAATTTTATCATACTAATTTTCGATGTTTCAAATTTGGTAAAAATTAATAAAGCATATATGTACCTACATATATGAAAGGGCCATATGAACTAGGATATAATAGCCCAAAATGAACTAGAATATAGAAAAAATCTTGTTATATCCTAGTTCATTTTCATTATATCCTAGTTCATTTCAATTATATCCTAGTTCATTTTCATTATATCCTAGTTCATTTAGTTTTATATCCTAGTTCATTTGGTTTTATATTATTATATTCTAGTTCATTTTGGCTATATTATATCCTAGTTCATTATATCCTAGTTCATAGGGCCATATGAAAGTAAAAATAAAGTAAATCTAGTTCTAAAAGAATACAAATGGCCTCCAGTTCAAGGTCTCAACTGAACACTTGACATTTAGTTCAAAAACTGAAGGTTCTAGTTGAAAACTGGACAGGTAGCAAGTTTAACATAATTATAATAAATGTGTAATGATTAAAATGCACTATACTATAACTTCGAACAATTTAGACAAATTCAAGCAAAGAAATTTTTTGTTTGATTGTTTTTCATTAATATGAATATGAATATGTAACTTCTACTAAAATTTATATTTTTAAAAATTGAGGAAATGATATTAATTAGAGCCCAAGAAAGAATGATTTAAGAATATCTATTTGAAAAATATTTTATTATCCGCAAGAGAAATAAAAAATTTTGTTTACTGGCCGTTACATTTTTTTTTATTTAACTTTAGTTAATCTTTTTTTTTTATTTTTTTTTTTTTTAGAAATTGACCGATCTTCTTTTGCAAGGAATACAATTTCCACATTATTGTTTACAAGCGTGTTTCGATTGCAAACCAATGTGTTAGAAGACATTAAATTATAAATTAATGACATTCAATTGGGAAATATAATTTTGTTTTTTTTTTCAGAAAACTTCTAGATTTAGCAATGTTTTTTTTATATTTGTATGTAGTATGTTTTATATATATATATTTTTTTTTTTAGTAAATAATTTTAATGTATTTACTTAAATATAGGTACCTATTTTACTTTTCTTGATTACTAAGTTTATTTTAACTTAAAGAAGTTTGCGATGTTTATTTAATAAGGCTTATAACAGTTTTTTGTTTTGTTTTGACTGTCTACCGTGCATTTTAAATTTAAGGATAATGAATTAAATTTGAATAGTTTACTAAGCTATTTTTTTTCTTATGTATATCTATTCAAAATTGCATAAGCTAAAAATATTTCCAAAAAAAATCTGGGTTTTTTAATTCAAATAATTTTTCCGATTCGTAATTTTTACATTATGATATGATGCACCTTTAGATAATGATAATTCAAATTAGAAAATAAAATACTCTTTTTCGTATTATTAAAAACTTACTTCATATAAATTGATTTAATTTTAGTATTGCAAAATTATATAAGCTAATAAAATAATAAATTAATAATAATTAATTGGTTATACATACTGATTCTTTCTAACAGACATTACGCATAAAATAATGAATGTCCTTTACGGTGATTCGTATTACAAGCCCTTGCAGCAATTAGAATTCGAGTTTTTATTCTATATTAATAAAAATTAATGCTTCATATTTTAATATTTTTTAATCAATCAAAAATTGCCAAAATACTAAATTAAAATATTGTTTAAATTCGACATATTTTTAAAATTAAGATTTATAAATAAAATTAAATACGATCACAATTTTTTTGTATTTAAAAGTCTTTAGGTTTCTTTTTATTTTGCTAAAATTTCAAGTTAACTTTTTGGTAACGATTTTTAGGAATATTTATTGTTAAATGTTGTTTATTAAAATTTGTTGCTGCCCAATCCAAATCTCGCAATAATTGTGTCTTCATTTTTAACGTTAATTTATTATCATTTAAATTTGCTTTATAATAATCTTGAGGTGATACGTTGTGCGGGCCACCATACCAATCCAAAACATAAATATTTTCAATATCTAATTTACACAGTTTAAATGTATGGGCTAAAATAAAATTAGATTTTTAAATGAATTGATGAGTATCGAATACGTAGATAGTTTAATATTAAAAAATTTACCATTTATCCATTTATTTGCTGCAGGATGCCGACTTATAAACGAATTCATTCCAAATTTATAATCTTCCATGTCTTCATTCATTTCTGTTACTTTTCCAGAGAAAATGGCACGAGCACTTTAAATAGAATGGTGCAACTTTAAGTTAATAAAAATTAAACGACATTTTAAACTATATATTTAGTTTTCATAAGGGATCTACCAATATTTTAATATTATCAAAAATCAGATAAGGCTTAATGAGATTAATATACAAACGGATGAATAGAAGAAAGAAAACAGCAATAAGTTTGAAGAGTGCAATATATGAGTATAAGTTCTTCGTGTTTATAAGTTTTGACACATTAATACTTTTATAAACCGTTTCACCAGAATTCAAATGTTCACCAAAAAATATAATGCCTTACCAAGTTGGTTCCATTGGATCAGTATTCGCCTTACTGCATTCTAGATCTTCATCATTTGATACCATTAAGGTTATTTTATTATTTTTCTGAAATGAAAAAAAAAAAAGTTCAATATTTTATTGGATATCTATCGTAAATAAAATCCATTAAAATAATTACTAACTTGAATATCTTGTCCGGTAAAATCAAGAGTTGTTAACATAAAATATATTACGCCTGTGGATGGTTTATTTAAACCACTATCTGCAATTGAAATAATGTTAACCATTGGAAATCCTAAAACTTGTTTATCTGTTGAGATTGTTCCGGTAGCAGCCCAATTTGCTGTAAAAATAAACATTCTTGTTGTAATTAAATAGATTTTTTTTGAATTGTTTAAATTCTTTTTTTACCCTTATGTACAAGTTCTCTTGCTACCTTAGCGTGATCTGTAGGTCTGACATCTGGTTGGGACAAAAATGCTCGAATTATTCTCTCATCTTCTAAGGCATTGTAAGAGTATCCTTGATGGAACAAAATCACAATCAAAAATACGTAATTTAATAACATTGTGAACTAAAAGAACATATAAAAATTGTTAATTAAAAATATTATCATTGTGATTTATATCATTATATGAAAAATGAATACCTAAAACAATGGTTCCCAACCTTTTGAAATATTTGTACCCCTTGATAATGATTTGAATCTTTACGTACCCCTAAAAAAGAGTTCATACAGGTTATAACAAACGGAATAAAAAATTTTAACGCATCAGAAAATTTTTTTAAGCTTTTAGTCAGTAGAACTTTATTAACCAGATTTTAAAAAATTTGAACTATGCATTATGTAAATTTATGTTTACTTTCGATTACTAATTTTTGTGATCGAAAAAGTTTTTTTCTTTCAAGTAAGTAAAACAAAAAAAAATATATAAAAAAATTGTGTTAATAACATTCACAAAGTTCATTTTGTTTATTGTATAAAAACAAAAACATAATAAAGATTTTATAATTGTCTGAAGTAAATTGAGTGAATACGTAAAATTAAGAGAACAAAGAATATATTTTACGTATAGAATTAATAAGATTTTTAATTCGAATAGTGAATGCTCGTACAATATAATATGTCATTGTAATTAGTTATAATAAAGTTTGTGATTTCTTGTGAATATTAATAAAAAATAAATATAGATATCTTTAATGATTATATAAAAAATTTTTATTCGATGATTATTAGTTCCTCAGTCTGTGCAATACTTAAATAGTTAGTGTGGATAATTTTTTGAGAATTTAGCTAGAACCAGAAGCAAACTATTGGTCTTATTTAACATCATCAGATAAAAGATTCAAATTAAGATATTGTTTTAATTTTTTTATTTTCATTTTGAATTTTCAATTATATTTACTTGTTGAGAAAACGATAACTGATTTTTCATAGCAAAATAAAAAACAAGATATACCTAAAATTAAAGAGAAACATTCGCTCTACCTGGCTATTATCATCCACTCATCGACTTATTTTATTGTTGGTTTCTTTTTGTTTAACTTGAAAATATCTTCATAATATGTATATTTTATGTTTATAATAAGTGTTTCTGTCTGCTAGTTCAAGGATTTATATTTAAAAACTATATAGGCACTTTTAATTTAATCTCAAGTTTAAAACTTACCGAACTTGTTAGTAATTTTTTTTAAATTTTTCTTTGTTCGAAATATAATATATATATAGGTATAACTTCCTATGTTATGATATCTAAATAATAAATTTAAAAAAAAAATTTATATTTTTAATAATTTTTTTTTATTCCAAATTTTAAATTTTTTTTTAATAAAATGTTATAAATAAATTAAAAAATAAAATATATTTAATATTACGCTTCACGTTTTTAATTCTTATCAAATTCGCAGTTTACAATTTACTGAGGAAATATGTTTTTTTTTTCATACAAAAAAAAAATGTATTCTTTGTGTTATTTTTCAAAACAACGAAATAACAAAACAAGCATAGGTAATGACCCAGAGCTGATGAGTATTTTTTTTTTTATATTTTCTCACTGTTTGTCATTTTAATTTTATGTAGGTACCAATGTATTTTTATTAAAATGTTTATTTATTTACTTTTTTGCTTAGGCTTAGTTTGTTATTGCAAATTTTATAAAAGATTCTACTACGTAATAATTTATTGTAATGGTATTCAAGATTTAATAAGAGAATTGTGAGAAAAGATATTTGTATCTTTTTAAATAGATTTTTTTTTTAACATCTATACATTAACAATTCTACACCTAACGAGTCTACTCTATTTATATATATATATAATTAAATTCATTCTATTTTGTTTCAAATACCATTTTTATAATTTTGAGTGTAAAGTGAATAGACACCAATTCAACCTAACTGCACCTACATATATCATATACTCATATAACTTTTATAACAAAATGATGAGTGTATTTTTTTTTGTTAAAAAAAAAATTAGAATTCAAGTTATATTAAAGAACTCTCATAATTAAATCACTAATTTTGAAAGTGGGTAAGTGATTTTGACACAACAAAAAAATTAGGATATTATGAAGCCGCGCTTAGTAAGGTAAAGTAAAATTGTTTGTGATTTTCATCTCTTCAAAATTTAATTTTTTTTAAATGAATCCTAGTACTTTATAAGCTTTGCCATGCCTGCAAAAAGAAACCATTGTAATGTAAAGTAATCACATTAGCTTTACCTTTTTCGAAGCATTCACTGCACGCACTATATAAAATTAGAATATGAAGTTCAGTTGCAAGTTAATATATTCGTCAGTCTCTTTCTACATAACAATATGTTTTTAAACTAATTCCTAAAATTATAATAATGATCTTTCTTTAAGTTGAAAATTAAAATTTTATGAAAAACAATAATAGGAAAAACCAAATATTTTCTTTGGAATTACAAAATAACACGATTATGAATGTTTCAAAGTTACACTGTAAAATATAAACAGAGGATTTAGTTAGTGTATTGAGTATTACATTAAATACGACACTATGTATACAGTATTTCATTATATTTACATTGTGTGTAGGTAGTGTTAGTAAAGCAAATATATATTTATGACCAATTCCTAAAATTACAATAATGATCTTTTTAAGTTAAAAATTGATATTTTATGAAAAACAATAATGGGAAAAACTACGGAATCACCCTTGGATGTACTCTTATTATACATTCTATTCTAATCAATATTGTTAATGTTTTTTATACTGTTTTTCGAAAACTTGAATTTAATTTCTGAATGACTAAATTAATTAAAAAAAAAAAATCAATTTTAACAGAAAGGACAAAATATAACTTGAGCAACCTAAGCGACCTCTTGTAAAACGTATAATTTTAAGTTGTTCTGTTGTAAGAACTTGTAACTCAGGAATAGATTATAAAAAAAATTTTTTGATTTATTTTAACGATACAGTTGAATTTTTATCTATTCACCGCTTAAAGTTAAAAATGAGCGAATCCACTACAAAAAATTAATATAATTATTGTGACGGAAGTTATATTTTGACTGATAATTTGGCAAACACAAGATTTTGCTTTCTTTCAATTGTTTTTAGGTATCTAAAATAATAAAATTCTTATCAGCTCAAAATAGGCTTCAAATGACGGTTTTTAAAATCGCTAGAGCTGATAAGAAAATTTTAGTTCTTTATTTAGTATTTAATTAGGTATATATTATGAAAATAAAGGAAAAATTTTAAAAAAGTAAATTATTTTCAAAATTGCTCGTAAACGAACAATTCGATCAATGCTATTTTCCGAATAGTTATAGAGTTTTTTATAACGCATACCTATATTTTGAGTATAATTACAAATTTTTCCATCGCCTAGTTCAAAAGTTATCAAAAATAAATAATGTTTTCAACATTTCGATTAACAATCTTTTGAAATAAATTACTTTACAGTTGATCTATGTCCGAGTCCATGTATCAACTTTCGTTGACATCCACTTTCAATTCCCAGTTCAAATCATTGGTTACAATCGCGTAACCCACATTTTTAACTTGTTTCCATCAAAAATGAAAAAGAAAATACATAATATGTTGCGCACTAAAATCTGGCCGTTTCGATCGTGTCAATGCCAAATTATTTTCTTTTTTAGGTCAATTATTCAACATAATTTTTTAAAGCTAAATTTAAACTCAAAGTTTTAGTATATGGCTTCAAACTAAATTTCGAGAACAAAATAATATTTTCATTAGAAACTTGAACACGAACGATTGTGCATTTCAGGTTCAGATTTGAGCTCAAAACCTACTTTGAAACATGGAATACTAGTTAACTTGATATAATTTTCATATATTTCGTTCATTTTCAAATGTAAGAGACGTAATAATAACAAAATCATATCAGAGAAAAAATTCAATTATTCCAAAAATAAAAATTATGGTCTAATCTGCAGCAAATGTATTGTACTGATCCATTAAAATGAAAACTCAGTTAATTCAGAAACTTGTTGTTTCAAAAGGTTATTTTATTATAAATTTGATATTCTTCCTTCGATTTGAAACAGACAACAGCAAGGAAACAAACTCACAAACAGCAAGGAAATTAAAAAAAAATGTTTTAAGTACATACTTATTTTAATTAATTATGTTTTATTTAGGGGATTATAAGGGATTGGTATATTTTTATATACATTTTTAAATACACTTATAAATTTTTACAATTGAACTCTATAATATTCTTCAGGAGTGATTTGATGACCACCGCCATACCAATCGAGTACAATGATATTTTCAATATCCAATTTGTAAAAAACGAATTCATGCGCTAAAGTATAGGATTATTATTTTTAGTACTATCTTCTTTAATTTTTTTTAAATTTTAAAAACAAACCTTCAAGCCATTTGTTTCCTGCTGGATGACGACTGAGAAATGCATCCAACCGAGATTGATAATCTGTGGCTTCTTTTTTTATTTCCACCATTTTTCCAGAAAGAATTACTCTTGCGCTAAGTAAAATTATTTTATTTTATTATTTTAAATTAGAGTAAGGTTCCAAGTGACCATTTTATTAGGAAATCTAAAAGGTTCTCCATGGGTGTTGGCAAATGAAAAGTATCTAGCAATGTTGTCCTAATCTGATTGTGGATAAAAAGTTTTTTTAACTAATGAAATCGGAGGTACAGTACATAATATTGATCTTAAATATTTCTTTCGTCTGACAAATAATAAATAAAAACTTTGAAATTGTTTTAATTGATGTCTCAAATCATTATTTTAGGATTACATACTAAAGTAAGCAAAATGATTTCCTAATACATAAAAGAAAAATTATGGCCAAAATTATGAGAAATATCTTTAAATAATAAAAAGCAATTTTTCAAATGAATCTCACTCACCAAGTCGGTTCCATCGGATCAACATCATTACTACTACAAGTGAGATCTTGTTCATCGGTAATAACAGTTGTTATTCTGTTATTGATCTAAAAGTGAATATGAGGCTTAATTTTTTTTGTTAAGATGCGAGTGAAGAAATATATATATATTTACGGGAATATCTTTTCCGTTGTAATCCCGTGGCATAATTAACGAGTAAATAATACCAGTCGACGGTTCATTCAATCCACTATCAGCAATTGATATCACATTATTCATCGGATAACCTTTTAGAGCCTCATCAGTTGAAATTGTTGCAATTGGAGCCCATGTTGCTTATTAAAAAAATTTAGAATATATGTAACATATTGTTTAGAATTAAAAAAAATATAATAATTATTATTGTCAGGAATTTAATAGTCACTGGAAATTTTATAAATTGCAATTTAAATTTTAAATTTAAAGTTTCGAATATAAATAGAGAAACTATTGAGTGTTGTATTAAACTGAGATAATCAGATATATTCGAAAATAGAAATAAAGATTGGGGATATTTTCTTCTAAATGAGTATTTGGTGACAGCCATGGTATATTGTGTAAATATTTTAACCAATTTTTACTTCCGTTACATGCAATATTGAAATTATTTATTCACCTCAAATCTGCAACCGACCAAAAAAAATGTGTTAAATTAATTATACAATGCTTGCTCAAGAAGTCAAGAGTAATGAAAAATTACTTAAAAATTATATATTTATTTTCATTATACCTTTGTGAACTAATTCTCTAGCAACTTTAGCATGATCTGTTGGTTTGGTTGGGTAAGAGCAACCCAATTGGAGAAGTGCAACTAAAGCAATAACAGTTTTCATTTTATTAACTAATCTTATTGAAACAAAACTGAATACATTTCATGAAATTACTTTGCATTATATATACGACAATTTTTCAAGCTTAGTAGTATTGATTAAAAATAAGAGATAATGTGAGTTTAATTGTCTGAATTAGACTCTTGAATTTAATTCTTCATTTAATTAATTATCATCGTATCGGATACGTGAAATAA
Source organism: Hybos culiciformis (assembly GCA_964007475.1). NCBI lineage: Eukaryota > Metazoa > Arthropoda > Insecta > Diptera > Hybotidae > Hybos > Hybos culiciformis. The sequence goes on along the minus strand of OZ023273.1, from coordinate 27,639,583 downwards.
TATACAGATAAATAATATTAAAAGATAATATTTTATAGTAGGTATATATAAATAACTTAAAGAAACAATATGTTTTTACTTATTCTTAGAACATTGTATCTGGTAACTGATAATGTCACAAAGTGTACAACATTTTCCCTTAGATTCAGAGAATATAATAGTATTGTATTAACGTTTTGCTCGAACAACTAAAGAGTTGTAGCATAAAGTAAGTGTCATTATAGTCGTGTATATAGAGAAGAAGGAAATTAAGACAATACGTAGGACAGAATATATTAATTAATTTTTTTTATTTGTGGCTTTCTAATAATAAATCGACTGCGGTTGGTGTTGATGGCATCTCTATTAAGTTTTGAGTTTTTGACCATAGAATTGTAGATTTATCATTCTTTCACAGAAACACAAGCATTTGGAAAATGTGCTTAAGAAAGTTGAATTTTTTTGCCGCCGACCGACGCTTCTTTTACGTTATTGGAGTAAGTGCTGTAGAATGTGTCGAAAAAATTAATTTTATTGAATGAGTAGGATAAAATAAATAAATTAATGCTTTTTTAAAAGATAAAATTATTGTATTGCTTCATTACTGTTAAATGCATCAGAAAGGCTAAATGTAAAACAATGCACTGAAATTAATGTTCGAATCATTGTACATAAAATAAAATTAAGGTTGTATAACAGTTATCTTTCTGATAGAATAATTTTAAATAGTGAAAAAAAAAAGATTCTCGCCCTTTAATTTAAATGAAAGTGAGCTGTTAGTGATCGTGTATTTTGGCATTCTAGCCTGGTCGTAATTAGCCTAGGCGTTTTAGGCAGTATAAAACGGACATAGAAAAAAACAGTCCATTAATAATTAGAAAAAAAAAAATAAACCCAAGGAATTGAAACCCAAAAATTTAATTTCTAAATTTGAAATAATATAAGTTCATAAACACTTATAAAAATTTAATTTCCTCAAATAACCCACCCCATTGTACCTTATCAGTTCTTAATGTTGGCTCGAGGAAATTGCATATAATATAACACGCAATTCATGATCTTGATTGACGCAATCAACTTATCTTCTAATCGAAAAATATTATACGAGGGAAATGAAAACAAAAAGATTTTTATCACCCTAATCAAGCTAGGTTTTTGAAAAAAAAGTTTCAATTAAAAAATTTTGTCTTTTTTTCAATGTTTTCATTTTAAACATTGAAGACAAGTTTCGAGTCTTCGGTCAAAACAAAACAATAATTATTTACTTTTATTTTCAAAATAAAAGAATTTGCGGTTTATGATTGAACTATGCTGGAATGTACTGAACAAGATTCGGGTAGTTATTAAATATGTACATGTAAGACTTTCATACAGTTTTTATTTTTATTTATTCAATAAATTCAACAAGATCAATATAATCAATATAAAAATCACATTGAACTCAATGGTTTTTATACACATAATTATTAATTTTATTTCAATTTTATTTTTATTTACTTAGTAGTAAATTTGTTTATTATTATTAGCCAAATAATTTTTTAAGTTGCTTATTTTTTTAGCTAATAATTTGAACCTAAAATTTTTATTCAACCCTTTATTTTATAAACTAAGTTGATCCAAAAATTCAAGTAAGAAGAAAATAAAAAAAATAATTTTAAATATATTGTTTAAGTAATTATTTTCCAAGTAATTATTTTTTTATTTAATTATAATATAATTTATACATATTTTAATTTATTTATAAATTTCTATAATTGAACTTGATAATATTCTTCAGGTGTAATTTTGTGACCACCACCATACCAATCAAGTACAATGATATTTTCAATATCCAATTTGTAAAGGTCGAATGCATGAGCTGAAACATAATATTTTTTTTAATATTTTCTTTCTTAAGTATTTTATTTATTTATATTATTATCGAAAAACAAACCTTCAAGCCAATCCTTGGCTGCTGGATGACGGCTGACAAATGCATCTAAACCAAATTGATAATCTTTGGCTTCCTTTGATACTTCGACCATTTTTCCAGAAATAATTGCTCTTGCGCTATAAAAATAATTGATTTTAATAATTTCAATAAGATTTAAGTGCGATTTAGTTTTATTTTAACATATTTATCAGGGTCTAAAAACCTGAAAAAGTTGGATTCGTATGAATAAGTTTCTAAGTTATAGTGTTATGAGATTTCCAGTTTTTTGGGAAGTTTCCTGAATTAATAGCGATTTTTTGCACTTTTGATATTGTCTTAAAACAACTTATGTCTTAACTAAAACATTATGATATAAATTATTTGTTTTATTTATTTACTAAAGTTATCAAAATGAATTTCTGAATAACCCATAAGAGTAATAAATATAATGAGAATTTTTCTAAATCATGAATATAATTTCTAATGAACTTCACTCACCAAGTTGGTTCCATTGGATCTACACCATTGCTACTGCAAGTGAGGTCTTGTTCATCGGTAAGAACAGTTGTTATTCTGTTATTGTGCTGAAAGTGAACCGAAAAATAAATTTAATTTTTGACTATATGTATACATTCATATAGTACATTCATATATCTTAAAAAATACGTTATAAAATCAATTGACGTTGTTTTGATCTTTACTAAAAGGTTAAAAAGAAATTGAAATTTTAAGCGATTAAGATACTTGACTTTATGCCCTTTTAAAATTGAATAAATGAAAAAATTTCGATGTTCTAATATTCAAAATTATGAATGTCGAATAATAGTTTTTTTTATGAATTCTTTACTTTAAAATTCTGTATGTATGAAATTTTGTTCGAAATTCTTAAGCTTGAAATTTTGTAAATTGTCGTAATTTTATATTTAAAAAAAAAAAAAAAAATATACCAACATAATTTTGACTCGCAAAAATTCGACATCTAGAATTTCAACATACAGAACACTAGTCCAGTTTCAATTATTTCAATTGGTTAGAAAATTAATAAACAGAACCATAAATATCAATTGACTTTATTGTCTAAATTTAAGTATTATTACCTGAATATCTTTGCCAGTGTAATCCAGAGAAGTTATTAAAAAGTAAATAACACCAGTTGATGGTTCATTTAAACCGCTATCCGCAATCGATTTAACATTATTCATGGGATATCCCTTGAGTGCGTTATCAGTTGACATAGTTGCAATTGGAGCCCATGTTGCTAATTAACAAATTTTAAAAAATTATTCAAAATTATGTAAAACCTTTTTTTTTTTGTAAAAAAATAATATGCTAGTCTATAATAATTATTGTCAGTAATAAAATAATGACTGGGAGTTGGCCAACAACAAAGTATTGTGTAATAAAATTATTCAGTTTTACTCCCGATTTTATTTCCACGAAAAACTTATTACTTGAAGTTACCGGGAAACTATTTTTACTTTAAAAACTTTACAAGATTTACTTTTGTGTTTAATAATAAAATTTAAAAAAATTTACGAATCAGATAAATATTAAAATAATATGTCGCTGTTAAATGAATATTTGGTACCATCCAAGGTGTATTTATTATGAAAGAAAAATAATCCATAGTTTTTTTTTTTTTTTTTCAAATTTTCCATTTAAATTGACCCATAAGAATTGTTTTTAAATGTACCTTTGTGAACTAATTCTCTAGCAACTTTAGCGTGATCTGTTGGTTTGGTTGGGTAAGAGCAACCCAATTGGAGAAGTGCAACTAAAGCAATAACAGTTTTCATTTTATTTTACTAGTTTTACCGACCGCCGTTGAAGATATGAAAACAAAACTGAATAGATTTAATGAAATTATTTTCCTTTTATATACAAGGGTTTCTCCAACCTTATCGATTAATAAAAAGCTTCTATTATTTTAATTATTTGAATTAGGCTCTTGAAAAACTTACAATTTCTTTTAATTAATTACCATTGTATCAGATACGTGAAATAACATACAGAAAAATAATACTTAAAGATAATATTTTATATATAAATAACTTAAATATACAATTATTTTTGTACAAAGTAGTTAAATTATTAGATTTATATGCGTAATGTATAACCGTTGTCACTTCCTTTATGAACACGGTTGCCAGGTATCCCGGTTTCGGGGGAATTTCCCGATATTAAATATCTTTTCCCGATTTCCGATATACAATCGTCATTCCCGATTTACCACAAATAATTGATTTTTTCATCAAACATTTTTTTTTTTTAAACTGCAAAGCTCTGGCTTTAACTTATTTCAAGATTTTTAATTATTGTTATAATTTGTGATAAAATCTGTGTTAGTTTGAATTACATGAAAATTGCGAGCAATTAAAGCAAAAACTTGTTTACTTGTTTTAATATCCTCAACAAATTTTTATTTTCGTTTATGTTTTTTATACGAATTAGTTTCGTTTATAATATTTTATTTAATTAACTATGAATAACTATTTTTTTGCAATAAACACAGGAGCGGATTTACGAATATGCCGTCCTAGGCACTTTTTGAGAATTTTAGTGTTATTTGAATTTAAATAAGAAACAAATTGTACTATTTAATGAGCTCAATTTACTATTTAATTTAATTTCGTTTCCTTCAATTGTGATCGAAGATAAGTTTTAATTCTATTAAAAGAAGAAAACGAGCTTTCATCAGAACAATATGTGCTTAGTGACAGATAAATTCTCAAGATTATTTCTACATTTCGAAATACATTCTTATAATTGTTTTGTACATTAGTTACATATTCAATCCTACAAACAGAAAAATTTATTTATTTTTGAAAATTTTAATTTTTCTTACGGTTTTATGTTTTATTTTGCCGCCCCTACAAATCTGCCACCTTTATTTATTTATATATTTCTTTTAATTCAAACTATTACAAAAAATTCTTAATTCTTAAAACATTAATTGTGTTTAAATTTAATTTTATCTTAAGTGTACAAAAGTTAAGCAGATATCTTAAGTAGTGTACCTATCCGTAAATCCAGCGCTGCCTAAACACAATTTTTTTTTGTAAATTCCCGATACATCATTTAGGCAAACTGGCAGCCCTGTTTATGAACATATTTACAAATTTTATTTATAAAAAATACATGATTGAATTAGGAATTATTAAGGCTTATAAAGGGAGAACTATCTGCCTAGTATAAACCATAATTTATTAGCATGTTTGGATGTTGATGTGTAATGATCTCGCGATTCATCTATTAAAAAACTTATGTATGATACTTTTTTTTGCAACAACAAATTATAAATAAAAGAAATTATTGTGGTTGACGATTTTTCGACGGGTTTCGACTATTGAATCGAAAATTTCGAGTACGGGTTATTTCTAGTGTAATATATTAGGTATTACGGAAAATTATACCTGCTAACTAGTGTCATATTTAACTTTCATTTTCTATATTTGCTAACCATAAAATTCAATTTTTTATATTCAGCATCATAAACTACATACAATTTTAGACAGCGATATTAAATATTTATAACGAAGTGATTATACTTTTAAATAAAAATGTTCATTCTTTATCCTAGTTATTAATTATTTTTTCTTATCTTCTAGCTGTGCTGAAAGTATTTTAATAATATATATAAAATCTTTTTTTGTGGTTTCTAATTCTGAATAACAACAATATTTCAAAACGTCTTTAAATTCCTATTCTTGTATTTTAACATTTTCAACTTAGAAATTTATTAAATTTTTACTTATTTTGTTTCTTAAGTTCATTTCTATTTTCATTTAAGTACCTACTTCTAAAAATTCAAAATATTTTATATCTATAGAAGTGGTAAGGAATAAAAAAAATTAAAAAAAAGTCTTGCATTAAAATAATGTTAAAATATTATTGTAATCTCCCTAATTTGTTATTTATTACAAATTTAACCTATTTATCTTATTGTCGATTTTTTATTTTTATTAACTCTGCGTTGTATTAGGATTTAATACTAATTTAATTATATTTCATCGCAGTTCTTGACGCAAAAAATTTAACTTTTAATCAAAAAGTATTCGAGGAAATCAAAGTACATTAAAAAAATATTTAAACCTTTTCAGACTGATAAACTGAAAATCAAGATTGTTAAAAAAAATTTTATTATTAAAGGAAATATATAATAATTAATACACTAGAACTAGATTATAATATGGAAAGCTACCCCATTGATCATCGTTTTAGATTTTATTGTTTAATATTAAATAAATATCATAAAATATCACGGCTTATTATTTAATAATGTTTTGGGCTACGTATTTTTCAATTATCAAACACAGTTGTGTTCAAACCATAAAGGAAGTATAAATAGAGAAACTAGTCCCATACAAAAAATGCAAATACAAATAGTGAAACAAAAAATCCATATCACAACCCCATGAGCTTTTTTTTGTATTTTTTGAGAATTCCACTCTCACAAAAGCTTTTAAAACTTTCAAAATAACAACAGTTCTATACAATTTTTAAAGTTTTAAAAGCTTTTGTGAGTGGAATTATCAAAAAATACAAAAAAAAAAAAGTTCATGGGGTTGTGATATGAATTTTTTGTTTCACTATTTGTATTTGCATTTTTTGTATTGGACTAGTTTCTCTATTTATACTTCCTTTATGGTTCAAACACAATATAATATATAAAAAACTTAACATTTATATTTACATATATTTATTAATCCCACGTACTCATCGTTTGCATGTTATGTTGAATGTTATATTATTAATTATTATATTGAATGGTATATTGAGTTGCAGCAAGGCTCAAAACACTCATTATAGGAGTTTAATTATTTTGTAATGACATATCATTAAATATATCATATCATAAATTCAATTGACTCTATGTCCTGTTGATGTTATGTCATCCCACCTTTATTTACGAAGAAAATTGCGGTTGGTAATAATTTTTACTCGTTTTTTTATTTTTTATCATATTTTAAACTAAAATGTTTTTGAAAAGTTTGTATTTTAAAAAATAACATTAATGGGTAGGTTACAGTTACTAACGCAAAGCAATTTTAGAAACTCTTCAATGAATTGACAGATGATTTAAAGAAAGCAAATAACATCAATACATTTAAAAAAAAATTGTTTAAAGCATTAAAGCAAATTTCAATTGATTAAGTATTTAAAATGAAATATTATAATAGTTAATTATACTAAATATATAAAACAAAAAAAAAAGAATGTTCCGTAAACTAGAATTTGAAACTCTGAAGAAGCAACAACATCGGATAACTTAATTAAATGTTAATCCGACACTTTCATATTAATTAAACTTACATGTATTTAAAATAAAAAAATGCATTAAAAGAACTTGTATTCTCCAAACCAACAATCATTATTAAATACATTACATAGCAGCGCAACAGCCGAACGGCTTTTTTATATTTATTTTTATTTATATAAACGTTTTGTAACCGTTATTGTATTAAGGTTTTATTTTTTATCCAAATTCGGTATTGATTTTGCTTGATTGTATGGTTAATACAATGAATTCTATGGAATTGATTTTTTGATATTTTAGAGTACAGAACTGGTGAGAGCCTGATTTTCCAAATTTTAATTTTATGGCTCAAATTGACCTATTTGCTGAGATTCTGAAGTAAAGGAAACAAATATAAAATATAATTGAATATTGAAGGACGTCTAATTTTTTTTTTATGTTTCACAAATAATAGATAATCTCTGCTGGATTTTGAAAGTAGTTAGGATTTTGTAATTTTTCTTGCAACCTAATGTTATTTCGTTATTATTGATGGAAAAAATAATAAAAGTTTTTTTTTATATACATATACACATTTATTTTTATTTTAATTCCATAAAGATTATTTTTTAAACATAGTTTATTTTAGTTTTTTTTTTAAATAGTATGTATAACGTAGTATATTATACATGTACAGTACAGAGGTATATGGGAAACTTAGCACACTTAAAAAAACTGTTTTCTATGTATTTCAATCACATTTCAATAGTTAAAAAAAAACACTTTCCAATTTTCTATTTATATTTTAGAAAACTGCTTAAAAAAACAGTTGGTAACAAAAAACATTTAACTTCTAGATTGCATCCTGATTTGGAGATTGATTCGAATGAATTTGAGAAGTAATTGCAAAAACGAAACCGACCTCTCGCTTTTGGTCAGTTCAATTTACCTAAAAAAAATTAAAACGAAATATATACTAAATTAATATGCAGGTGAAATTATTAGTTAAATTTTTTTTTTCTCATTAATAAGTGAATTATTATTTTTATTACAGAGAATTAAATACACAACATTTTTGTGAGCTAAGTTCAGTTCCATAATATATAGCTTTAAATATATTTATATATAATATTTTAATTTTTTTTTATAATTTTTTTTTCAACTTAATTTTTATTTTAGTTTTTTTTTTCTTTGAAAAAACTAAAATACAATATAAATTACTTTTTGCTTTTTCTCCTCAAATTTGTTGTCATTTTAAATAAAAAAATATTTGTATTAGGTATGATTTTGTTAATATTTAAAAAATTTATTTTCCGAGATTCTATGTTTTTCCAATATTAACTTTGAAATTCTCATTTTTAATAAATATCAAAAAATACGTACATATGCCCGCTGTTCCTTTGTTTGTCGATATTAATTTTTTAACTGTGTAAAATGTGCCTAATATGTATAAGTTTATACTCGATTTAATTTATTTCATTGTAAATATTCAATAAATTTCTAATCGGACATAAAGAACGTCGTTTTCGAATGGTGTAATATTCGCTTTTTTCTAATTTTATAATTTCGAGAACTATTATTATATTTTATATTATTTAAATTTCCAAAAAAAAGTGATTGTAAAATAATTCTCGAATTATCAATTATTGCATTCACATTATATTAAATAGCTTTTATGCCACAGTACAATCTACCACATTTAATATTTTTTTCACCCCATCTGTAACTATCTTCCTTTACTTTCATAATTGATACTAGGGTGACTAAAAATGAGAAATATGTAATTGTATTGTGTATAATTGAAAATCGATCAAATTTTATCTACTTATTTTATATTTTTAAGTGGAAAATTAAAACTGATTACTATTTTAAAATTATTTTGTTTAATATTATGTTTTTTTTTATTATTGTTTGAACATTATATTTTATAATAAATAGTTTTATACTTTATTGTGTGCGTTTCGCTTTCAAATATTCTATTTAGTTTTTGATAATAAAAGTTCAAATTAAAAATAAATAAAAAATAAAATACTTTTATTGTATATAATAAAAAATTAAACAATGGAGAATTGAAACTGTAGTTGGTTTTTTTAAGGAAATTTCCAATTAACCTACACTTTTAAAATTTATGTTATAAATTCGATACAATTCAATATTTATTTATATCTACAATCTAAATTAGAAACGTAAAATTTAAGTTGACATAATTAAATTTGATTTCATCCAGATAATATAGACGTAATTTGATAAAAGGTGATAAATCCGATTCTTAAAGTTCGAATGATGCATTCAAAATTACAAAATTTTATACAAAAACATTTTATCCAGAATTTCGAACTTGGCAAAAAACAAGATCAATTTATTGTGTTCTAAATTTAAATAATGGGAGAAAAAAAGTGTTACGTAATTTATTTTATTGCAACATTTATAAACATTATTTTCATTAATATTTTCTTTAAATACTTTAAGTTAGTTTAGGACGTTTTAATTTGCAAAGAGTTTCATTGTTGAACAAATACAGTTAATTCAAAAAAAGTCTACCAATGTAAATAATTACTTTAATTTAATTTTTTTGAACCAACCTTATATAGTATACGCATTATATTCTTCAATAATTTATCAAATATAAAAACCCAACAAGGATTAAAAATTTGATTTTTTATGTCAATATTATACTAGGATTCATTAATTTTATACATAAAATATATTTTTAAATTTAATTTTTATATATATATTTTTAAATGCATTTTCTAATAAAATTTTAATATATAATTCAAACAATTCCATGGCGTTTTATTATTATTTTACTTTAACTAATTTTGAAATTTAATTAAAGTGTAGATTTTTATTAAAAAAAAAAAATTATACAAATTTTAATAATGCAAACCTACATGCATTTAATATGATTCCAATAATCACATTTACATCCTGCACCGTAAGGTGATTAAGATTACAACTTCACTATTTCGTATACAATTTTTATTCAAAATTTCGTAAAAATTAAAGCAAATAAGTATAGTTTAATATTGTAGTAGAGAAAACTTATTGTTAAAAAAATAAGTTCACTTGACATAATAAACTTGAATACAAGCCTAACATAAATAAAAACTTGAATACTCTTTCAAAATTGATAGGTAAATTTTTAAATATATAAAAAAAAGGAATTGATTGATAATTACTAGCATTGATAGATATGTATTAGACCCAATGAAACATCTAATTTCAAATATGCACTTAATCTTGTTTAATCTTAATGAATATTTAAAAAAGTACAAAATACCATCGTAGTCATTCAAATTTTTATGTCATGACTCATCATGAGCAATTATTGCATTTTGTCGACAAGAAAACAAAAATAAGTAGCAAGAATTGCGATTTACGTGGAAATTACAATGAGGATAAGGTAATTGAAAAAATATTAATAAAGTTTCTATATATCAAATTTCCTGTGTTTTTACAGTCTTCGAAACTATAATATGAGAGAACAATCAATTAAAAAAAATAATTAATTTATTCATTATCGAAATCTACTCTCTAATTAAACTTATATAATCTAACCATAATTTTTTTTTAACTTTTTCTTGGCCTAAAAATGGCTATTAAAGAAATATTAATCTAGTTTTTTGTAATCTCTTAGTGACTAGAACAGGGGTTTATATAATATAGTAAATTCTAAAATAATTTTATTTTTGAATTTTTTCAATTTTATTCATTTACAAAGGTAAACATAACTATTAATCATAATATAAAATTAAATGTCTCTTTGTAATGATAATAATGATTAAAATATAACTTATCTTATATTATTTTTTTAGAAATCAAATATTAAAATAGATTTTTTAAATTTTATTTGGTTTTCATACAAATTAAAAATATCGAATCCACTGTGAAGTTATACTTTTTTCAAAATCTTACGACTCAAATTCTATTTCGATGGAATTCAATGATATGTACTCCTTCAAATCAAATGAAGAATAAAATTTTTGAACAAGAATTACTTCGACACTTGAAGGGTTAGTCTTAATACATTAATTCAACTCACAATCTATAGAAATTCAAATTTTTCTCCTTTGAGACGAGAAAATTCAAAGTTCGAAACTTAATATAATTTTAATTAGTATAAAAAAATATTTAGGTCAAATTATTAAAATGAATCGGTGAAGATTGTATTATAAATAATATATAGTGTAGATTCGAATATTGTAAATTTTACAAAAATAAAAAAAGAAATTTAATATGTAATACTATAATTAGCTTTTAAAGTTGATCGTTTTGAATTTGTTTTTGATTCTAGCAAAGAAGCAATTTAAAGCTCTTTTTTAATAGGTATTAATTTTTTTTTTCTTATTCTATTTATTTTTACAACAAAAGTTACATACATTTTTTTAAATAATACATTTAGCTTTTTTCTGCTTTATTATTACTTCATTAAAAAAATACCATTGTAAAAATTATTTTAATTTTAATCAATTTTGTTCGATTATTTTATAATTTCATTGTTTGTCTTTTTTTTATAAATCGTAAAATAAATAAATTAATTTCTATAAAAGTAGGAAATTAATTTTTTGTTGATTTGACACAATCCGAAAAAGTTATTAAACCTTTTTCAGTTATGATAGAGCTTAACTGATTATGGCCAGAGCAATTTAAAAACGGAATATTATTTTCCTATTTTAACATAATTTTGACTTTTTGATTTTGAAATTAATCAAAAAATTTTCGTTGTAGGCCTTTTCAAAGTTTTAATTTTTGGAAAGTTATGTAAAGTAATGCATGTAATGTATACCTTTAAATAATTTAATATTTCATAAAAATTATTGATACCAAAATAAAAAAGTATTACAAATATGTTATAATAGTTATTTGAAATTAATTATTACAGTAGTTGTATTTAGTCTAAATGTGAAAATTGAAGGAACAAACGTTAGCGTCATTATAAGTTACGCCCTCGTTGAAATGTAAAAAATTGTAATTTAATATTAAATTTGCCAATTAAAAAAATTTCTTAGATTTAAGTAGAAATCAATTTTTCAATTCGATATAAATGTTTGTAGAAAATTTCAATTTCCTACTAAAAATTTACATGAATTCAAGTTGAAAAGAATAATAAACTCATTTAGTTAATTTTTTTTTGTTTTTTTGTTTTTCACTATAACTTAATGTCTACGATAGTAAAAAAATTGATATAACATCACAAGAAGCGAAGAAGTTGAATGGATCAAATTTTTTTTTAATATTTTAAAGCAAGAAGTTTTTTGACACGGATTGAACCATTTCTAACACAGTTTCCTAAAACAAATGTGTAGAATAATAGAGCTTCTTTAATCGCTTAATGGTTGTGTTTGATTCATTTTTATCATTAAAAAATCACATTTGTCTATATGGCGAATGCATTTTTAGCCATTGCAATACTAATGATGGACCACCGGCTTGAATTTCAGCAGGTATGGAACTTAATGGACATTTATCAATATTTAAATATTTTAGATTTTGACATAATGCTAACTCATATGGAAGTTTTTCTAAAGATGGATTTTGATTTATGTACAAATTTTCTAAATTTTCAAGCGTGCCAATTTCTTCTGGCAAATATTGTAAATTATTTTCGCTTACGCTTAGATGAGTCAAATTACTTAAATGCCCAATTGTACGAGGTAAACTTGTTATTTGATTTGTTTGTAAAATTAATTTTTGTAGTTCATGCAAAAGTCCAATTTCATTTGGAATACTTTCAATTCGATTTTCTTCTAAATCCAAAATGCGTAATTTTCTTAAATTTCCAATTGTATTCGGTATTTTCTTTAATAAATTATTTGATAATATTAAAATTTCCAAATTTTGTAAGTTCATGATATCATCGGGTAGTTTTGTTAGAGAATTTGTAGCTAGATTTAGTTCAACCATATTAATCCACGTGCCAAAATCTAAAGGTAATGATGTTAATGCATTTTCTTTCATATTTAATTTGGTTAAACCCTTAGCTCTTGAAAAAATACCTAAAAAAGAATGAAAGTACAAAGAAATAAATTATTATAAAAAAAAATATATAAATTGATTATGAACGCTCAATTGTTTTGAATTGTTGGTATTCATATTAATGTCCGTATTCTCTAAAAAATTACTTAATTAATTGAAGAATAGATATTTAGTTAATTGATTGGAGTTAATTTAATTTTATGATATATTCACAAAAACTTTCACCATTACGGTATTAATGAATCCTCGATTAATTTTTTTTTACATTTTTTTTAGTTTATGAAGTTTATGTAACAAAATAAAAAAAAAAACACGAAGCAGTCATAGAACTGCCTACAGAAGTTTATACTTAAGATTTAAACTATGAAATAACAGTGGCTACAAATAATGGGCTGCTTTTGGACTGATGGACTGATTTTTATTTTAATTTACATTTTGTACTGAGCAGCCCATCATGAACCCGTTTATTTCATTCCACTAACCGTATTCATGAACCTTAAAGAACAAAGTAGAATTTGAACTTGAATTTTTATATTATTTAGAAGAATAAACTCTTTATATGATTTTAGAAAGCAAAAAGTATATGGCCATATGGCTTAGTGGATAGAACACCAGACTAATAAGTCTGAAGGTGCCAGGTTCGAACCCAATTATGATTTGTTTTTTTTTTTAATATTTGAAATTTGAGAAAAATGATGACGGACGATTTTCAGAAAAATGATGACGATTCTCAGAAAAATTCTGTATGAAAATGGATTTTTACCCTCTACCAAATTTCTTCCAACGCCGCTAAAGAAGTATAAACTTCAAAAATTAGTTACATAAACTCACGGAGAAAATTTAACTTCTTAATGTACTTATTTAAATTTTTTAAAACAACAATTACATATTTAGCAATGAAATGTAGTTAGTAATTTCTTCATTTATTTATTGATTATGTTATGAGCGACTTAAGATTAGTAAAATTATATATAAATATTTTTGTTTCAAGTGAATGCAAATATCTCGTAAAAACTGCATCTGTAGTTGTCCCACGTTTGAAAAGTTTACGAGCACCTTCATGAGATTGATAATTTGTATTTTGTAAAAGAATTTCGTTTTAACATTCAGTAATTAACGGATAAATCATATTTAAATTTCTCATTATATATTCATTTTCTTCGATTAGATGCAGTTGAAACAAGGGTAAGTCTTAATGTATAAACTTTTTAATAAAACAATCAACAAACCGTATGGTATCTTATCAATTTGATTATGCTCCAAATTAATGCTAGTCACGTTTGTAAACTGTGCTGGCCCGCCTGATGGATAACTTTGGAATGAGTTACGTGATAATGTGATTGTAGTTAATGCACTTAAGCTAGCCAATAAGCCATCTGGTAGCTGTGATATCCCATTTCCCTCAACATTAAACTCATCCATGGATTTACAATTTTTTAAAGACGCTGGGATGGACGTCAAACGATTATATCTACAAAATTATTTTCATTTAATAAGTATTTAAATTTTATTTGCTGAATTTATTGTTTATAATAGTACCAGTAGTTAATACAAAAAAAAATGTAGCTTTAACTGATTGTTAGCTTAGAAAGAAATTACTATAATTATGTAAATGAAGGAAATTACTAAAAATGAAGCATCGAATCTCTTATAGTCAATATGAAGCATTCGTTAGAACATCAAAGATTTTTATATACTATTTTTTTTAATCAATTCAAGTAGACAACAGAAAATTTTTACAGAAATTTTTTTTATAGAACGTAATGTAATGCAATTTTTTTGTGGCGCAAATAAGCGGTCGATCTTAATAAAAATTTATACCAGGCGTAAAATGACAAAAAAAAAATCTCACGATAAAAATTTTAGGTCAAGTTATGCTGAAAGCTCCAAATCGTTCCTATCAAGAAATGAGAGAAAGCACTAATAAAATATTTTTTTCTTAACACTTTTGTCGGTTGTTTGTGATTAATCAACACACGTCTACTTTATATGGATAGAACTTTTTAAAAGAGTATTTATATTTTGTTCATTTATTTGAAATGTATTATCCGTACTTTCAAAGTTTAAGAATGAAAGAATTGCTTTAATTACCTCAAGCCTAATCTCGCTAAATTTTTCAAATTTCCAATATTCTCTGGAATATCCAATAGCTCATTATGTTGCAAATCTAATGCACTCAAATTAACACAATTTCCAATTTCTTCTGGCAAATGAACTAAATGATTATGAGATATATCAAAAGTAGTTAAATTGACCAAATAACCAATAGATTTACTCAGAATTCTGATTTTATTTTCACGCAAGCTTAATGATGTAAGACTCGTTAAATTTTTAATCTCATCAGATACACACTGTATTCGATTAAATCTCAAATATAAAATATTTAAAGATTTTAATTTATAAATAACGTCTGGAATTTCAGAGAGTTTATTATGTCTTAAATCTAGTACTTTTAATTCTTTTAAATTTTGTAATGTGTCTGGTAATGATGTTAAAGAATTTTCATTTAATGCCAATGTCTTTAAATTAATCAAATAACCAACTTCAGCTGGCAATGTAGACACACGATTACTGTATAAATAAATTTCAGTTAATTGTGTGCAATCCTTTATATTTGTTGGTATAACAGTAATTGATGATTTACTTAAGTCCAAACATGTTTTGCTTTCATCACGGCACCTTTGAATCTGAAGTTAGAAAAATTTATGTTTTTAAGCAGAACAAAATAATTAAATTAAGTAGCTGTCTATTAAATTAAAAAACATTTTCAACATTATAACCTGATTAATTAATATTTTAAATTTTTTGATGATTTATAGCATTCATACATAATGAATATAAGAACATATTAAGTATTTTGATAATTAACATATGAAATTATTTGTATGGATATATATTTTTTTATAAATTTAAATTGCCACTTACTATTTTAATAACATCCTGATCAGCTTGCACTGGCTTACTTTTTTTTGTAGTCGGTTTAGGTTTATTTGATTCTGGATGTTTCACAGTTACAACTTTTGGCCGAGTTTCTGGTGGCATATCGCTACTAGAACTACCAGCGCTGCTTGTCCCAGCCGTTGCTTGAGCACTAGAGCTTGATGCTGCAGATGATCCACTAGGTCCACCACCACCGCCTGTACCAGAACTTTGCCCGCCACCAGTTGAGCACAAATTCATACTTTTACCCACTTTTAGAAAGTTTTAATAACTTTTTCGCTTAAAACTTTACTAATAAATAAAATAGAAAATTTCTAAATTCCATTTCATTTTCAATTTAATTGTTGATTAGAAAAATTAATTAGCAATGATTATAGAAAAATGTTGATTCCTAAAAAAAAAAAAATTTAACTATTAGTATTTAAATTTTATTTACCCGAATGAAGAAAGGCTATCATCTTTACCTATTTAATGGCAAATTCTTTAAAAAAAATTGATACTTAAAAAAAAAAAACATAAAGGTGAATAAATCAAGGTGATAAACTCTTATTTTACAATGCTTATTTGAACTTTTTTTTCAAACTTTAAAAAATTAAGGTAATTACGTTGAATCTGCAATGAGAGTAGTGATAAAAGCATTGAATAGCGATATGATTGCTTCGTTCATAATTTTCTTTACGCATTTCGTATTAACATCTAATTATGAACTTGGATATCCAAAAATAATGAAAAATGAACCCTGTAAACTTTACTGAACCTTAACTTTAATCTCACCTAATGATAATTCACCATATTTATTAGATTTTGTAAATCTGTAGAATTGTAGCAATATGCTTAAAAATTATAAATTACAAAAATATTTATTTTCTTTTCTAATAAAGAATTTCCGTTTTTTTTTGTAAACAAGAAAAAAAATTATGAATATTTTTAGAGATATGAATAAGTTTAATAATAAATTTGAATAATAAAATCATTGCATGATATAAATAAATTTGTGTGTACATATATAATATAGTAAAAAAAAATTGTATTGCAAAAAATTTTTCTGCATTTCTCTGAAACGTCGGATCAACCTCAAAACATCTTAAGTTTGGAGATTACTTCTACCACTCTCCAAATTTCACCCAAATCGAGATTAAGTATAACTACTCGTAATCTATTAATTTAAATTTTTTTTAAATTTTACGATATTTTTGACCAGTATAGTCGGTTCTAGTACCACATTATAAGATTTTGTTCCAGATTTTTATAGTATTATGATCCAACGTAGTCCCACATTTCGTTTCGTCCCACTTCGGTAAGAACCTACGTCTCTAAACTTTGGCATTAAGGAGACTGGTAATTTGTTTTTAATGTATGTTCAATCTTAATATTACAGTTATCAAAATATATCAAAATTGGGTGGATGTTTAGTTTTAAGTCTAATTTTACGGCAGAGTAGATGTGATGAAAAATAATCAACTTAAGCATAAAACAAACTTTGTGTGCTGTTAAATACACTTCAAACATTAATTTGACATGAAAACATTGAGGAGTATGAAGTATGTCGACCCTAGTAATTTTCTGCAGATTGACGCGAAACGGTTTTAACTGAATGGGTTGAAAGAAGAAACGGATGTAGCGGTACTGTTGGATAACTGTAGATAGGTTGAAATACATGCACTCACGAGAATAGTTTTTAGATCGGACAGTAATAGATGAATTGAGAAATAGGGGTTGTTATCCCTCCAACCCACAGGAAAGAAAACTTTGAAGGGGTAGTTGATCATACGTTTCTGTAAAATTGTGTCGGACGCGCATTTAAGTATTGCCTGTTACTTTAATTTTTCCTTATTCCTATATAATATGATAATTTCTCCTTTTATAGGTATAATTAATTAAAATTTAAAAAAAAAATTTAAAATTTCCGGCGCCAGCTGCAAATCCCACTGACCAATCGCCCCCCACCCCCCCGCTTGTTTTGGGGCACCCCCTTTATCCTTTTCCCAAAAATAGGGCCAATCGGGCAAAAAAAAAAAAAATGTCCCATACAAAAATGTATGAAAACTTTGAAGGGCCGTATCTCCGAAACGGGGCCCGAGCCCCAAGAACTGATTTCAGTTTTGGAAGTTTGGGCACCGCCTCTACCCCCCCTCCAAGTTTCAGCTGTTTATGAGAGGTTCACATAAACTGCACTTACGCCGTTTTTTTTTTTAAATAAATTAAAATTGTTATTTTCGGAATAGAAGAAAAATAAAATTTAATTTTTTTTTTATTAAATTGATTTGAAAAATAAAAAAATAAATTGCGAATGCCTGCAGTGCTGCTTGTCTCCTTGTCTGGCTTTCAAAATATGTATATACATTATGTACCTACATACATGTGTATATTTTTTTTTTTTTTCAAATACCTACCTACCTAATTTTTTTTTTATATAAAACAAACTTTAAATTAAATTTTACTTTATATTTTGTCTAAATAAAATTAAAATAAAAACTTATAATTACTTTAATAAATTTAATAATTTTTTAAGATGAAATATTTTTTAGTTAAATCTAATTAAAAATAGTTACCTCCTAAAATGTCATTTTTTTTTTCTTCCAATATTTTTATTTATTTTTACCAAAATTTTATTCAATTAATATAATTACATTTATTTTTTTTAAGCTAAATTTTTTTGTATTTAAAATCTATTAAATAAATTTCTTTTTCAAATAAATATTTTCTTTTTAATTCTTAAAAAAAAAAAAATTTCTAAATTTTTTAACCTTCCTTCCTTCGTTTTTTCTTTTTTTTCAATAAAGTTTTTTTCTGAAAAGGTAAGTGATGCCATACTGTTCGGTTTAGAAATTCCTGAAAAAGTTGAGGAAATCCATAATGCTGTCATACAGGTCGAGTAGATAAATTTTTGAACATACAATATTATTTTTATATTAAACTGAAAAATAGTTAAAGTTCGAAACTAAGAAGATTTCGAAAAAAGAAATCTATCTTTTTTATGAAAAAAAATCTTCAAAAAAAAAGTAGACTGCAATTTTAGGAAACCGCTAGTAGCAGTGAAATTTTTACATTTCATTTTCGCTTATCCTAAAGAACTTTCACTTTGATGAAAATTAGATTACAATTTCCCTTTGCACTAAATTTCTTTGCATTTTAAAAACGATTTTTGAATACATATTTTTAGTTTTGGATATTTATTTTTAAAATGAAAATAAATATGACTCTTAGTTTATTTTATTCCAGTATAAAAATCCTTGAAATGGGGAAAATTAACAATGTATAATAACAACACTGTTTAAAATTGATTACATTGTAGTGTGCGCGATATAAAAACTCGTAGCTAAGTTTTTAATTCCAAAAAATTCATCACTTTTGGTCCTACTTAGTTAAGACAGAGTGGAGGAAAGGCTGTGGATATGCAGTTGGAATTGAGTGATAATTAAGTAAGAACAGAAAGCGACATCGGATCGGCGACATTGGTCAATTGATTTTTTATTTTTATTCTGGACCGGAGCTAAAAAAAATAAAATTTTGGCCAGATCCAGTGGGTAGGGTTTCCCCTGGCTCAAAATATATTTTTTTTTTCAATCGAAATAGTAGCTCCGGTGAAATTTTGAGAAGGAGGCTATGTCTAGTTGGTAGCGTTGTGAAATGAAGATTACCTAACGAAAAATTTTGTATATTTTGAGCCACAGGCTCCTACACAAAATTTTTGGACAGGTAATCTTTATTTCAAGGAGTTACCTATTTTTTGATAAAAGCAGTCGGTTAAAAAAAATGTAAGTCACTATGACTTACTTACAAAATTGTCAATGGAAATTCACTGACGATAGGCCAGAGCGTAAAGCGACAGTAAGTTCAGTTTCACTTTAAACCATGGTAGGTTCACTTAGAACAAAATTAATTTCAGTTTTCTTAATGTGTTTCACCTTTCAACCACATGCGGCGCTCTTGTTTGTTTACGTTTTGTTTTATTGTCAACCCAGCCGGCTGAGCTTTTTTTCTTATTTATTATTTTTTTGAAATAAAAGCGTTTGGACGTGTAGGTGTATTTTGAGAAAAAATTAATTTGAATTTTATTAAAAAAAATTATAAACTGGATTTTTAAAAAACAATTTTAATTGAAGTTAAATTTTGAACTTATTTTAGAAAAAAGACTAAATTATTATAAAAGTAATAGAAGATATTATTTAAGAAAAAAAGAAACTGAATAAAAGTTGAATATATTTGAATTTTAATTGTGGATTTAAAAAAAAAAAAAACAAATACTGAAATAAAGTTGGATTTATTGGAATTTAAGTTAATTTAAGATTATACATTTAGTTTATTAATCAATAATTATTGCAATAAAATAAATAGAATTTTAAGTGGAAATTTTAGAACACAATGTGATATGAATTATATAAGTGATCAAATAGAAAAAAATGCAATAATATATTTCAGAAACCATTTTATAAAAACTAAAAAAATTAAGAAAATAAAAAATTTGCTATAAAAATAAATTTATCTTTTAATTATAATCTTCTTTTTTTCCTGTGGTGGCATGTTAAGTTGTCACTCGAACAGCGAAGATGTATCGAACATCGAAGCGAGTGGATTTTTTGGCAACATGTTAAGATTTTCTCGCTTCGATACTTTCGAAAATCATTTTCTGAAATGATTTTTGACGTTAAAAAAAAAAAAAGCAAAAAGTAAATAATAATAAATAATTTTTCATACCTAATTATTTTTATTTACATTTATTAAAATTATTTTTTTTAATTTTTATAAATAAAAATGTTTACCTACCTTTAGATTAATTTTTTTTTTATTAATATTAAAATAATTTTCTTTTAATTATTTTATTTTTAAATAATTAAAAAAAAAATATTTCTGTTTATTCAAAATTAATTTTTATAAATAATTTTGAATAAAAATAATTTCTTTTTTCATACATTTTTTTTATTCGATTCCGTATCACTTGAAAAATTTTTTGTGATACCGTAGCGAGAAAACGTAGTAGCGATTTTGTCATAACATACTGCCATTCGATCGAATATCGAATATCGAATTTTTCGAAATCTTAACATCCCACCACTGCAAATTTGAATTTTAATAATTTTATTTGAAATATTAGAAATAAACTGCCACCTACAAAAATTTTATTTTTTTAGTTCACCTTCCCTCCACAAATCCACCAGGCGCTGTAGTAGATCTTTTGAGTGGGCCATCTATTACTATATCTTATCTATGCTTTAAACATTTTAATTCTTTTCTCTTACACGTAAAAATATTGCATACTTTCGGGCTGAAATATTTGGTTTATTTAGTTTCAGCAGCTTTGGAAACGGCCCTCTAAAGTTTTCATTGTATTATATGAATCAAATAAATATTTATTTTGATTTGGCTGAAGCTTGTTGAAGGGGGAGCTGTGGTGCCCAAACCCTCAAGTCTAAAAGCTCTTTTGGGAGAAAGGCTCCGTTAACTCTTAAAGATTTATTTATTTCATATTAATACATTTAATGTAGCAATGTAGAACTTATGGCTAAATACACTTTTCTGATGATATTTATTTTTAAAATGAAAATAAATATATTCTTTTGAAAAAATAAATGTAAATTTTTTTTTTTTTTAAAGGAATAAAAAAATATTTATACTTTCAATAACAATTAAGTTCAGTCCCTGTATAATATTAACTACTTTTATACATGGTTTTAGAGTTTTACATGGTATGTAGGTTTTATCTCCCGTTATGGATTTGTCATGAATGACGTAAACTTTGTTTAAAAAAAAACAAGTAATGATTAGTTTAAGTATGCACACATCATAATCTTAAAATTAATAATTAATGTACAATGTACTTACATCAAACTTTTCCAATTCAGTCTTAATGCTGTAAAATTATATAATGTATCAATACTTAAAATAGTCTCTCAGAACATTTACGAGAAGGTTGAAGGTTATTTTTGAAATTTTTAAATTCAATCTTATAATTAAGTACATATTATTCACCGTGTTCGAACTGTATTGAAGATCAGAAAAATAAAATGTACATACAAATATAAATACATAATATATAAAATTGTATTGTATAATGTACATTATATTAATTCAACTATAAATAGTTTATTTTCAAAATAAACTAAAGATTTATTTGTACGTACTTAGTACACTAATATATATTATTATTATTACAATATGTTACATTTATAATCACAGATTTTAGTTATAAACACAATAATGTACTGTGCTAAATTTTTATTAAAAATTATAAATTTGTTACTACTGAAACATTGATGCCTTAATTTGTATTGGCATAACAAGACATCATATTTTTTTGAATTTTCCAATTGATTCCTTTTTGCTCTACTTCCTTTTTAAGAACACACTCGTTGTAGAATACTTTATGGCTCTGTCCGTTAAATCCGCAAACTGGCTTAAAGACACCTGACGGACAATCTAAATAAAGATTCTGCTGAAGGATTGATCTTTTATAGCATAACAAATTTGATACTAAGGATAATTCTAAAAAAATATGCACATTATAATTGTGAAGGTAACATATTATTTTTTATGTTCTATTTTTACTCACTTTTATGATTCAATAAATTTTCCTGTTCAAAAAGACAATGATTATCAAATAATTTATATTTTCTTCCGTCAAATGCACAAACTGGTTCATGGGATTCTGCACAGACAGTTGATAAACTGTTTCTGGCGAAACATTTCATTTTATTTTCTTCGATACTCCATTTATCGTTAGTAATTGAATTAGCTTGCTCAAATAAGCATAAATTATCAAATATTTTATATGTGGAACCATCAAAACCACATATTGGATAAACATTTTTCGCACAGTCAGAAGTTGTCTCCTTCAATTTTTTATAATTGGCAAAGTTATTTTCTTTTGAACATTGTTTTATTTCAATTGGTTTCCAATCTGAAAATGTAAAGAATTAATGGCTGAACTTTTCTTATAATTTTGGTAAAATGTTATTAACTATATGATCGTAAAGTTGTTCTTTTCTGTGACAACCCAATTCGGACCAGAACATAAATTTAAATTTACCTTTTTTATCATTACACATTTGAACAATTAGTAAACACTTGTTGTTAAAAACTTTATATTCTTGACCATTAAAAGCACAAACTTGATCATAATTCTTGGGACATATTTTAGGGCAATTATGTTCTTTTATTTGAAATCCATAAGCATTTAATGAACAAAATAAAACAACGCATAGTAAAGTTAAATTAGTTGCTGTCATGATAAAAAATATTTACAATAAAAGTCCGCACAATTATATTTTTCGAACTGATTGTAATTAAAAGCTTTCGAATTGTTTATATATGATTGGAAATCGGCACTGAAAACACTTATGAAATTTTTTTGATAAATTTGATTTCAAATCGGAAAGTTATTTATAGATTATACAAATAATTAATATTAATGTATATAAATTTAATTGAAGAAAAAATATTTTAATAAAATATTGTTTGTCAGTCTAGATTTTTTCTTCAAAAAAAAATATACGACTAAGAATTCCAATTTTGAAGAACTAAGATTTGTTCAGAGTTTTACTTATTGGATATTTTCATCGAACTTACCCAGGCCACAATTTGATAATTGTATCTTATAACACGCTTTGCAATAATAATTTAGGATTATTTTTAATCTAAGTAAATTTATATTCTCCAAAAATAATACGGAATAAAATAAAACGAATTATATATAAATGTGAGCATGATGAACTTTTTAGTTTTTAAGATTAATTGAAGTAAGACAAAAATACTCTTCTTTGTGTTTAAAAATAATTTTCTATAATTTCAGGTTTAGAAACTAATTTTATAATTCAGAATTTTTATTAATTGACCCCAGGAAGTAATGCCGAACTAACTTACGCCAAATAAGATAACCTCAAAAACAAATTTATTAAATATAAAACTAAAAATGATGCTCTCAAACCAAGTCTAATATTTCGTTGCGGTAATGAGTTTCTGCACATGCTGTGGAATTCGTCCGAAAATCGTTATTATATTTATACTTACACTGATGCGGAAAAATTACATTGAACTGTCTGTTATAATTAAAAAAAATAAATAAATAAAATTAAATAAAATAAAATAAATGTTTAAATTTTCAATAAATTTTTTTTTAATTTTTTTTAATCCATTATTTGATTTTTTAACTTAATCATTTTGCTTTTATTATTATAATTTTAGGTTTGCTTGAAATTTTCTAAAAAAACATTAGAATCTACATACATACTAACTAAAAATGAATTCTGTTTAATTAGGAATAGATTGTAGTTTTTTTTTAAAGAAAAACCCTTGGGTATCGATAATTTTTTTTCTGATTAGGAAAATTAATAAACTTTGCAAAATAATGTTAGCAAATTTTCAAGTCTATATACTCCCAATACACAATTATACACATATTATTACTAAATATTATTCTATCTATTAGTACAGTGTTAAATAAAATTTTAAGTACTATAAATATAAAGGTTGTTTGCATATGGTTTTTCCTAAAAAGTTTCGGAATCAAAACAACTTTTATTTAGTGTTCCAATATATTTTTTTTTAATTTATAAAAAATTAGGTAATCCTATTGAAGCAGATTATAGGCCTTGTTTAATTTTATTGAAATTTACGAATATTTTATTAAATAATATAAACCTAAATTTTAATAATATGAGTATTAGTATTAGTCCAATGACCCTAAAAATAGCACGGCGCGGCGGCGCAACCTATTTGATAACAATTATTTTATGATTTTAGTTTGTTATTTTATTTTTCAAGGTTTTGAAGAAATAAAATTAAGTTATTTTTCTGTGAATAAATATGTCAATTATTTAAGTTTGAATGTATTTACATACTTATCTCTATACATATGATTCAATTTTGTGAATTATTTACAAAAATAGTTTTATGAAATTATTGTTCATGAATTCATGATAGTTGATATTGATTCTCTAATAACATAATGTTATTTACATTATGTTAAAAAAACAATAATTTTTTAACTTTTATTAGCAGTGTGCTGTGCGGTCAATATCTACTTGGTAGAAGATAATAATGAAATTGGAACTTTTTATATTTATTTAATAATTAATAACTTTATTTACAGTTTGAGCGGACATATCTACCAAGTAGTTAATAATGAAATTGGAGTTTATAATATTTATTTAATAATAAGATAGTAAAATATAAAATGGACAAAAATTTGCTTTCAATTGTTAATTTTGGCATTGTTTGATTGTATTTTATTAAGTTAGAGTTTAAGTCACAAAAAATTTCCTATACATGATGTTATTTTTTATTATGTTTAAGGTCTACCCTATAATTTTCAAAATAATGTTTGCTTGCCTTTTGTTTTAGATAGAAATTTGCAGTTTTAAATGTAATACAAAAGCATTGGGATTGGGATCTATATTTTGTTTTTTTTTTATTAGTTAGCGTTAAAAGAATCTGTAATTCCAAAATAAAAACGAGAAATTTTTTTTGTGAAATAATTGTATGTCATAATGTCATAATGTCGATCAACTATTTGAAAATTGGAGTTTTAATTTAGTAATTTCAAAATAATTTTAATATATGTTTTAGTTCGTTTTCCAGCAAAAAAGAACAAAATGGACTGTTTTCTTTAAATGACCTTCTCTCTAAAAAGGTGAGTGCCACTTGTACAATTACCAGTTGTACAGTTTTTCAATTTGTATGGCGAAAAAAATTGTACAAATGGTATTTTTCTCTGTACCACTGGTAAAAAATAATCCAGTTGCACAATTGACCAGTTGTAAAATTTACCAGTTGTACAGACAAATTTACCACTTGTACAATTCAGTTATCACCTCTTGTACATTTTAGACCAGTTTACAGTGCGGCAGGAGGCCGCTTTGTGCGGTCAAAAGTCCAAAATAAAAGTTTTTAGTTAGGGGTTTTTTGTCATCAAGTTGTCATCAAGTTGGTTTTTTGTCATCAAGTTGGTCCCCTAGAAGACGAAAAATATTGAGAGTGAGATCTCTTGCCTTGAATCCCCTTCATAATTTCAGTCTGAATGTGACCGTTGCGGTACGTGCAGTGGCGTAGCTAGACATTTTGGGCCCTTGTGCAAGAATCTATTTTGGGGCCCACCTACAAAATCTTTTCTTATTAAATACAATTTACAAATAAAAACTTATATGTATTTGTTTTTATTTTTAAAAAATTACATCGGAATTACATTAGAACATCTGCAAATTCTTTAATCGTCATGTTTTGTTTCAAATCGTCTTTTATGAAGTTAGCGGCTTGTATTAACTGAATTGGCAAATTATTGGAAAATACTTCTGAATATTTTTTTGAAATATTATGGCAAGATATCCTCATTTCCTGTTCAGACATAGATCAAATATTTCTAGGTTGAAGAAATGCAAAATTTTGGTTAATTGTATTCATACCTAAGAAGCGTTTTTCAATTTGGACAATTATTTTGTCAAAGGTATTGAAACGATCTAGAAAAAGATTTAGAGTACATAATAGTAATATACACACACAGCAGTGGGATAATAATTTCTCCTCATTACAACGTTTTTATCAACTCACTTTCTTGTCTGTTTGTCTGTCCAGGAAATTTTGTAATCAAATTTTAGACCACCTTCCGACAAGATACAGCTCCGAAATTTTGAATATAGCTCTGAACCCGATGACAATACAATATTCTACCACTTTAATCATGATTTGAAAAGTTTCTCGTCTGCGAAATTTTGCAATCAAATTTTCACAACCAAAAGTTTGTCCGATTTCATTCAAATTTAGTACATAAAAAGAAGAAATGATTAAACACACGAATTTCGTAACAACAAATTTATTGGCCTCCTACCCAGCGACCTTCCTTGGGAAGGACTTCAAAAATTCGTCCGATTTCTTTCAAATTTGGTACATAAAAAGAGGACATATTAAATACACAAATTTCGTAACAAAAAATTTATTGGCCTCCTACCCCGCGATCTCCTATGGGGAGGACTTCAAAAGTACGTTCGATTTTATTCAAATTTGGTACATAAAAAGAAGAAATGATTAAACACACAAATTTTGTAACAAAAAATTTATTGGCCTCCTCTACCTTGCTTAAGGAGGACTTCAAAACTTCGTCCGATTTTATTCAATTTTTGTACATACAAAGAAGACATAATAAAACACACAAATTTCGTAACAAAAAATTTATTGGTCCCCTACCCAGCGACCTCCCCTGGGGACCTACACGTGGTAGACCTGACATTCCATAAAAAAAAATTTGGAAACCAAGCAGGTTCTGGCATCATTATTAGTACGTTCAGTAAGTACAGATTGTCCGTAACTAAGGAATTCCCTTTTCTGCAAATAACTTCTGCAAAGCCCTACGATAAGGACAGCTGTGACATTTCATTTCAAAATCATATACATTAAAAAAATGTATATGGGCATATTAAAATATGTCATTTGTTGTTTTTCAGATTTTAAAGAATAATTTGTAACATTTATTAATAATTATGCTTATATTTTGTTTAAGCAAATACAAATTTAATGAAATTTCAAAAATTCTGCATTTTCTTAAATGTTTTTAAGCTAACACATAAAATTTATGAAAAATAAAAATTAATACAAATTGTTTAGTGAAATGCATGAACAAAAATTGAGTGAATGTTGTTTTTATTTTTACATATATTTCTGTTTCTGTATTGAATCATGCTGAATATCGCTTGCAAGTTCTTTAATAGAGCAAAAAAGTACGAACAATTTACTTTTTAAATAAATCTTGTCTCACTTCAACATGAATTATTACTTCCAATTCACTAGTGATTCACCGATGAAAAAGTATTTCTATTTCTGAAACTAGTGTCATGCCATTTGAACAAATATTAAAAGTACAAAGCACCTGATGTCTTATTAACATTATGCCTTCTTTACGAAGTTTCTTAATTTTTTCTTGTTGTAGCCAATTTTTATTTAAAAGTTAAAATGTTTGATATCTCGAAAAATAAAGAAGACATCGAAAATTTTTATTTAATTTGCATAAAAATTAGAAAACAATCATCATAAAGGAAGCAGAATAGCTATGTAGTAAAATGTAAACAAGAACTCGGTATAAACCTTTTTAAAGTATATGGGTTGAACTAAAATTTGATAAAATATGTAAATAAAATTAAAAATTATATATTTTCATTAAAAATTTTATATGTTTATTTAAAATTTTATATTTTATTTAAATAAAAATATAAAATTTCGAATTTTATTTAGGAAAACATAAAATTTTGTTAAAATTCATTTTTTTTTATTTGTTTTTAATCAAAATATTCATTGTCCTTAGCTAAGGCCAACTAAAAAGTACTCCCAGAATACGGACTATTATGGGAAATTATGAAATTTCCCTTTGCAGAAGTTTTGAGGTAGGATTGCATTACTGAACGATTTTTTGTAGAAATTGTCTGTATTTAAGGACTTTAGCTGTCAGATTTTGTCTTTCACAAACTTCAGATTGTCTGCAACGTAGGATTTTGTCACTAGCTAAGGACAATCTGTACTTACTGAACGTACTATATGTATTTAAAATTGTTGAAATAAAATGGTTAAACGTATAACATTTCTTTTATATTGTTGTATTTGTTTCAGAAATAATTTTGAAAATCAAATTTTATACGAAAAATTCTGCTTTGTTTCACCTTCAAAACTAAAAAGTAGAAAATGAATATTAAATCATAAAAAATACATTTTATAAAAAACAACGTTTTTCTTGCGCACTAAAAAGTATAAAATAATGTTACTATGAGTTTCATTTTGGTAACAGACTTTATAACTTTTCTCCGGCTCATTCAGAGGATTGTGGACACACATACTCGAAACCGATTACAACAGTCTATAACTAGAAACGTGGGGCGCATTTTTACAACACATTTATAGTATCACCTCAAAAATGTGC
This sequence comes from Hybos culiciformis, assembly GCA_964007475.1. Lineage (NCBI taxonomy): Eukaryota > Metazoa > Arthropoda > Insecta > Diptera > Hybotidae > Hybos > Hybos culiciformis. Next base: position 27,610,645 of record OZ023273.1, on the reverse strand, counting down.
CCCACGTTTCTAGTTATAGACTGTTGTAATCATTTTCAAGTATGTGTGTCCACAATCCTCTGAATGAGCCGGAGAAAAGTTATAAAGTCTGTTACCAAAATATATATATTAAAAAAATAAGAACATTGTTTCAAAAACATTTTTATTTTAATTTTAATCTAGAAAATTAATTTTTTTTTAAATTTTATGGTTTAAATTTTATGGCCCTACAGCAATGGGCCTTTGTACTTCGCACACACTTTGCCATACCTAGCTACGCCACTGGGTACGTGTAGCCAGGTATAAGAAAAATCGTCTAACGGACGCTTCCATTGAACACGTATACAAGTTTTTACTGCATAGTAAGTCTAACGCCTTCGGCCGCACTGTGCAGTTGTACAATCCTTTTTTTCTCAAATTAACCACTTGTACAATGTTTGACCAGTTGTACAATTTATCTTTTATCAAATTAACCACTTGTACAATTTTTAACCAGTTGTACAATCTCTATGGTAAAGTTATAACCGCGAAAAACTAAGCAAAATGTATGGAAAAGTGTTGTGCATAATGGGTGCCGCTACCGCGTCCCTTTCGCTTCGCCGCAAAAAAAGTCCTAGCGACCTTATTTTATTTTGAAAAAAAAAAACAAATTTCGGAGGGCTAATTCCATTTTTATAAATGAAATAAGGCCGCGTAGTAATTTCATGTTTCAAAATGAAATAAGACTTCAAAGACTTCAATAAAAAAATCTTGTGAGGTGAGCACAAAGGGCAGGGGGCAGCGGGGCGGGCGGGCGGGCGGTTGGTCAGTGGGATTTGCGGATGGCGCCTTATAAGATTACGCGGCCTTATTTCATTTATAAAAATGAAATTAGACCTCCGATAAACTTTTTTTTTGGTCGCGGTCTTATTTCACTTTTCAAAATAAAATAAGGCCGCGAGGATTTTTGTTATGACGTTTGCGGTTTTATTATGACATTCGCGGTTATGTCATGTACCCGTTAATTCTATAAAATATAGATTGTACAAGTGGTCAAAAATTGTACAAGTGGTAAGTTACAAAAAAAAAAAGATTGTACAACTGATCAAAAATTGTACAAGTGGTTAATTCGAAAAAATCGAGATGGTACAACTGGTCTAAAATGTACGACTGGATTGTACAACTGACACTAGTCTGTACAAATGGTTCTTCTCTGTACAAGTGGTCAATTGTACAAGTGGAATCTTTTTACCACTTGTACAATCCAAAAAACCAGATGTACAATTAAATTTTAAATTGTACAAGTGGTATTTTCTGGTAATTGTACTGGTAATTGTAAAACTGACATGCATCCCTCTAAAAGCCTAAATGGTATTGGTACAATGATATTAAAGAACCTTAAAAAATATGTTCAGCCCCTGATTGTGATTTCAAATTAAAGTATGAAAATCAAAAACGGACCTCATAATTCACTTATGAGGTACTGTTTCATATTTTTGGTAATAAAATTAATAAAACTGTTTAGTTATGATTAAAATTTGAATAATCTGTTAAAAGAAAGTATTAAATTTAAGATTGTGCATGATTGTGCATAATAATGTATATGTTAAGTATCTTATTAATATTCAGGAGTTCATGTAAAAAAAAATCTAATTAAATTTATAATACTTTTTCGCTTAGTATTAACTAAAAAACGTATTAAGAAACATTTCAGCTACCTTTAAATTCTGATTTGTACAAAGATCTTGTGTAATTTTTGCTGTCAGTTTTTGCAATTTTCTTATGAATTTCGCGATAAAATATAATTGGGTTATTGATTTATTCTTGATTTTAAGATATTTTAATATAATTTTCTTATCATTTTGTTAACCTAAATTTTATGTTTATCAAAAAAATGCAATAATTACATTAATACATTTGATGTTGTGGATCAATTTATATATAAAAGGACAGAAAATTTTATTATTCGTCATACTTTTTTAGTCAGCTTACAAGAATTAACTAAAATAATTTAAAAATTTAAAAAATGTCATTAAAATTCTTAATTATTATTGGATTCGTTTCGATGTCATCGGTGATAGGTGTAAATATCACAGAAGAACAAATTGATTTAACTAAATCATGCCGACCTGGTTGTCCCAAAAATATTGATCCTGTTTGTGGTTTTGATGGAGAAAATTATAAAATTTTCCACAATCCATGTTTATTAGAGTGGGAGAATTGTGTTGACAACTTCAGTAAGTAAAATTTAAATCAATTTTTTAATTTCGGTGTATAAGTTACAAATGGGATTGAAAAACAATGTTAATTGAAATACGAAATTTAATAGTAGATTATTGTATATGTTAACTAAATTTGTTATTAATTACGAGGTGTCTATACACACAAACACATAGACACAAGTCAAAATTATATCACGAGACCGAAGGTCGAGTGATATAATATTGACAAGTGTCTATGTGTTTGTGTGTATAGACAACGAGTTGTTATAACAAATTTTCTTAACATATCCAATATACTGTTTTAATGCGTAGGGGAGCGGTAGTTGCAAAGAGAGAACATAGAGATAATTTATAATAAAAAATAAAGATAAAAGAAGCCAAGGGAAATGTTCCACTTTAATCATTCTTTAATTTCCCTTTCTTTTACAGATAAAAGAAGCCAAGGGAAATGTTCCACGTTAATTATTCTTTAATTTCCCTTTCTTTTACAGATAAAAGAAGCCAAGGGAAATGTTCCACGTTAATTATCCTTTAATTTCATATCATTTAATTTTAGTGATATTATTTTTGTGTATGAATTACGTAGTTCTCATTTTTTCTCATTTTTTTTGTATTTGGCTGTATTGAAATATTGTGAGAGATATTATGTTTGTTTAGGTATTACGTAATATTCAATACGAAACATCTAAATGATTTCATTATTTACGCTGATGCATCTAAATTTTTTCATTATTTACGCAGATGCATCTAAATGATTGCATGTGTATTGACGCATATAATACTCCATTTAGTGATCTAAATTCTATAGCACTAAATACAACATAACGATCCCCTACGCGTTAAAATATTATAAATCTTTTATTTTAGAGTGGAACGCAACGACTTTATACCTTTGTGATGTAAGTCAACTTAGAATTTATCACTCTTCTAGAACACTTTGTGTGCGATATTGTCCATTCATTTATTTACCGGTTTGCGGTTTTGATGGACTGAAGAACAAAATTTTTGCAAACAAATGTGTTTATGAAATGGAAAATTGCTTGGATAATTTTAGTAAGAATTAAATACATTGTATTTATATGATCTTCAAAACTAATACTTATAAATTAATTTTTTTTAGAATGGAAATTGACAAAGAGAAGTGATTGTGGTTTCGAGAACGAGAACTAAATTTAAAAAAAAATATAAATTATAATACATGTACATGTTATTTTATTCACATAATATTAAAATTGAATAAAGTTTGAAAAATATATTGTTTACTCTAATTTCGTGATGAATTTATTTTATAATCTCTTATAATTTAATTAATATTTCAATATTATCAGTGCCGTATAAAGTATAATAGTATATCAATTCTTCTATAAAATGATAATATTAATATAAGAACTATTAGTTAATCAAATAAACACTTATGAGAAATCAAGATAAATAAAGAAAATAAATTTACGTATATACAGGTTAGGTTGCACGGGTTGATGACTATTGCTTTCACTTGTCTTTTGGCCAATGTATTACACTACCCAGTAAACCTTTGATTTCGTTACCTGCCATCTCATTTCTTCCTTAATTATTTCTTGGCGGTGGTATTCCCAATTGACTTGTTGCTTCAACTCATCCTGGCGAACATGCCAAGATCTAGCAAAATGAAGACATATTATATCAATTTTTTCTTGCAGTAAAGTTTTTTAGTTTCGTTCGAACGAAAAAAAAAAAGATTTTTCGGAAGATTCTAATGATCGATAGGTTTATATAATTAAATGCGACCGTAATTGTATTATAGTATTATATAGTATATAAAATTAATTGATATTAAAAACGACGTTGGGTGTTACCTCTCTAGATAGAAGATGTTTTTTTTTATCTTATCAATGATAACAATTAAATTAATTAAATTTAGATTTTTTTTTTATTTAAAATATAATTATAGTTATTACGATTTGAAAATCAAATTTTATATAAAAGGAATTAGGTGCACAAAAACGCAAATCAATTTACTTTGCAGTTTATTTATAAAATCAATTGAAATTAAAAATGAAATTATTTTCTTTAACTATTGTTTTAATTGTATTGGCAGCTATGGTTTCAGCTGATCGTTATTCACATTGTATGCAAAAGTGTACAAGAGAGTTACATCCAGTATGCGGTTACAACGGTCATGGCTTATATAAAACTTTTTCCAATGAATGTATGATGGAATTTGAAAATTGTAAATTACAAGCAGATAAAGGATTTGGTAAGTTTTATTCCAGGACATAACTATATTTTGAGAAAATAGAGTCTACATAATACAAAGTTAAATCAAAATATCTCAAATTACAATTCAATTAAAATATAAAAAACTAACTTAAAAAAAGAGGAAAATAAATTTGGAAAAACTTCAACAAAATGAAAAATTGTTCGACACACCTACTACAATTAATTTACCCGCATGATAGTTTTATTTCAAATTAATTACAAAAGTTTATGTTTATTATTATTATAACAATTATTAGGTTGCAGTTTAAGGAAAAAAGTATAAATATTATTAATAATTTTAATAAAAGGAAAATAATAGTAGATTATTGTATATGTAAACTAAATTTGTTATTAATTAAGAGTTCTGTATACACAAAAATACATTGACACGAGTCAATACTTATATCACGAGACCGAAGGTCGAGTGATATAAATTGACAAGTGTCAATGTATTTTTGTGTAAATACAGAACGAGTTGTATAACAAATTTTGTTTACATATCCAATATACTGTTTTAATGCGTAGGGGAGAGGTAGTTGCAAAGAGAGAATATTTTTTCTTCTCATTTTTTCTCATTTTGTTTTTTGTATTTGGCTGCATTGAAATATTGTGAGATAAATTATGTTTGTTAGGTATTACGTAATATTCAATACGAAACATCTAAATGATTTCAGTATTTACGCTGATGCATCTAAATTTTTTCATTATATACGCTGATGCATTTAATTTTTTTTATTATTTACGCAGATGCATCTAAATGAATGCATGTGTATTGACGCATATAATACTCCATTTAGTGATCTAAATTCTATAGCACTAAATACAACATAACGATCCCCAACGCATTAAAATTTTTAATAATTTATCATTATTATTTTTTAGTGTTCATGAGGGTTCCATTAGAAGTATGTTATCAAAGAGCCTGAATTATGTTGAATATGTAAGGAAGACAAATCTACATAAAAAATAAAAAATTCAACATACTTTATACTATGTAAATTAATTGGAAAACTTTAATTCATCATAAATAAAATTAAATTTCGAATTGTTTGAATAAAGCATCTGTGGTTTTTGAAAATTAAAATTTGTGCAGCTCTTTTATTTATTTCGTTAAGGTCAAACTAAGGAAAATTATTTTATTTAAAAATCTATGAATATAAAAACATAAATAATATGATAATTATGAATTACCAAATAGTTCATAACTCATAACACATTATTAAATGAATTCAGAAAAAAACTTACGTAGGACAAGGATACCTAGAAAAATGAAATCCTCAATATTATAATTTTTGTACTATTTTTATAAAATTTTTTTTTCGTAATATTGTTAAAATTATTTTAATTATAATAATTTTTTCTGTAATGTATTTAACATAAATTTGTGTCGTCCTTATTGTAAAGTTAAAACCCCGACTGAGTATTTAGAAAGCCTTGCTCAAACAAACCTAAAACTATTAAAATAATACACTAGTACCACGAATATTTAAACAGGATTTTTAACTTATAGAAAATTTTCGTTTTCAAAAAGTATTTCTAGTTTCACTTGCCACCGTTAGTTTAGTCCCTTATGTTCTTTACATTTGTTAATTTGTAAACTTGAATATGTGATATTTTATCTTTTAAGTAAAATAGGTAAAAAAAAAAAATTTGTGAAAAAAAAGTTTTAGAGATTTTGAACTTAGAAAATTTATTTCTTAAATTAATACTTTCTTTATGATGCCAAGTTTATAATTAAATTTCTTTAAGCCATAAATCGAAATACATGTATCAATTATCAAAAAAACAAGCAGCATAATTTTGATAATAATTTTTGCGTACCAATATTAATTTTGAGGTTATATGTATATCTAAATAATGTACGTTTGAAATTCGGTATCATACTTCGTTTCGCTTTTTGAAATATAAAAAGTATATATGCATTAAATAATACGACTAATTTTATGAAAATCAGTTGAAATATTTTGACTATCATATCGTCGGTGGTATGCAAGAATTTCGAACTGACTATTGCTAATTCAAATTTAATATAATTATATTATTCAATACTTAAAAGCTCAAATATTCGTTATCGACTTAAATTATATTTATATTTATACTATAATACTATAATACATATACTATGACACTAACCAGTTTAAACCGCTCGGATACCTATATTTTAATCTGCAACATAACGAAGTTAATATGATAAGATGATTAATATCTCTAAAAGAGAACTTATAAGCCTATGAAATTTGCTTATATATTAAAGTAGAAAATCAAATAATGTACTATTGACAACGACGTGATAGGCAGCGATTAGAATTTGTCTTAAAGATATGGGTAAAATACTGCTCTCTCAGGTCTATTTCCATCACTTTCAATTATTGCATTTGGAATTTTTTTGATTCTATAGGAAACTTCAAACAGAAAATACACGTTTTTTAAGTTGAAACGGGAATCACCTCGAAATGCATTCTTATATAGCTATTGTTTTAAAGTTTTCTGTTTTCCCCAATCAACTTGTAATATCAAAATTCGAAGAGTTTTATTTGTGATCAATAGCTCAAATATCGCTTAAAACTCATAATTAAGAAGTTCTGGCATAATGCCGACGATATGTAACGATTTTAGAAGTTTATAAATTTTTTTTTAGGACATTACACTTTAAGCTACAGATAATATTCACAGACTAGACATTTTTTTGCACATACAGTTTTGGGCTTTATTCCCATCCATACCATTGAGGTATAACATAAAGTATAAGTAACAAAGAAAATCTTTTCAAGTTCAGGGTCAACAATTTCATATAAAATTTATGATAATTGTGAAAAAGAATTATTATCGTCTTATTTTTATGTTTAATTTTTATGGATTCAACATAGGTGTATATATTAAAACTAGGTTTGTTAGTTATCGAAAAATGATAATAATTACATAAAATGTTTTGTAAACCAAATTTATAACATAGAAAAATTGAAGTTTCTGGAAAACAATATAAAAGCGTTTTTTTATATATATATAATGAAATGTTTATTAAATTGATTTTTCAGAATTTAGAATTGTTGTATCAACGTTGCCAAGAAATTTTTTCAGCAGTGGTTAAATCAATGTTTAAAAATGGTAAGATGCCTACAATTATTTTTTTTTAAATTGCTCAAACCTTTTTTCCAGAGGAATAAGATTGCAAACATACCTTACTTATCCTACTAAAATACTCTCAAAATATTTAAAAAATATACCTCAGGTAAGCCTTTTTGCCTCCCATATAAAACATTGCTTAAATAATTTATTTGTCATTGAAGCTGAGCAAAAAGTTTCTTTCTTAAAAACTGTACAATTTATTAAAAATTATGTTTGCAGCTTTCGTTCTTAAAAAAATAATTTTAATTTAAATTGAATACAAGAACATAATAAATATATACTTATATATAATTATTATATGAATATAGATCATTCAACTTCTCTCCATTAATTAGTTAATTTAGTGCTTTTCATCAAATAGTTGAGGAAGTCACGTTTCTATATTGAAAAATTCTATATGTTGAAAAATATATTGTTTACTCTAATTTCGTGATTTTTTTATTTTATAATCTCTTATAATTTAATTAATATTTCAATATTATCAGTGCCGTATAAAGTATATATCAATTCTTCTATAAAATGATAATAGATATTATATAAAAGAACTATAGTTAATCAAATAAACACTTATGAGAAATCAAGATAAATAAAGAAAACAAATTGACGTATACACAGGTTAGGTTGCACGGGTTGATGACTATTGCTTTCACTTCAGTCTTTTGGCCAATGTATTACATTGCCCAGTAAACCTTTGATTTCGTTACCTGCCATCCCATTTCTTCCTTAATTATTTCTTGGCGGTGGTATTCCCAATTGACTTTTTGTTTCAACTCTTCCTGGCGAACATGCCAAGATGTAGCAAAATGAAGACATGTTATATCAATTTTTTTATTGCAGTTTCCAAAAAGACACCTTCAATTCCTGGTTCCACTTTTCCACATTTACTGCAGAATCCTGTAGCGATTAATCATATGAAGTAAAGGTTATTGCTGCAAGTAAACTTTTATTTTTACCATTTATTTTAACAAATGGCAAACGGTGTTGAACCATAACGAAACACCGAAATAAAATTTCAGCTGAAAACAAGGACTAAATCAGTGCGCCACTTGCTTGTTGCTTGTATTTACATAACAAACATAAAATTGTCTCGTATTGCGGAGATCTGAATATTAAAAAACAATACGTAAATACAAAGAAAAGATATATATTCCCAGAGGGCTATTATATGATATAAATGATAGTCAGTTCTGAAGCTTTATTTTTAAAAAGTAAAGGTTTTTTAGTTTCTTTCAGTGAAAAAAAAAGAATTTTCGGAAGATTCTAATGATTCGATAGTAATTTATAATAACCCCTCTATATTATAGTTATATATAATTAAATGCAAACGGTGTTGAACCATAACGAAACACCGAAATAAAATTTCAGCTGAAAACAAGGACTAAATCAGTGCGCCACTTGCTTGTTGCTTGTATTTACATAACAAACATAAAATTGTCTCGTATTGCGGAGATCTGAATATTAAAAAACAATACGTAAATACAAAGAAAAGATATATATTCCTAGAGGGCTATTATATGATATAAATGATAGTCAGTTCTGAAGCTTTATTTTTAAAGAGTAAAGGTTTTTTAGTTTCTTTCAGTGAAAAAAAAAGAATTTTCGGAAGATTCTAATGATTCGATAGTAATTTATAATAACCTCTCTATATTATAGTTATATATAATTAAATGCGAACGTAATTGTATATAGTTATTTTAAAATTAAATGATATATGTATATTAAAAACGACGTTGGGTGTTAGCTCTCTAGATAGATGATTTTTTTTTTTATCTTTGTCAATGATAACAATTAAATTAATTAAATTTAAATTTTTTTTTATTTATTAGGATTAGAAAATTAATTAGAAAATCAAATTTTATATAAAAGGAATGAGGCGCACAAAAACGCAAATCAATTTACTTTTCAGTTTATTTATAAAATCAATTGAAATTAAAAATGAAATTATTTTCTTTAACTATTGTTTTAATTGTATTGGCAGCTATGGTTTCAGCTGATCGTTATTCACATTGTATGCAAAAGTGTACACCAGAAGTACATCCAGTATGCGGTTACAACGGTCATGATGGCTTTTATAAAATTTTTTCCAATGAATGTATGATGGAAAATGCAAATTGTATATTACAAGTAGATAAAGGATTTGGTAAGTTTTATTTCAGGACATAACTATGTTTTGAGAAAATAGAGTCTACATTATACAAAGTTAAATCAAAATATCTCAAATTACAATTCAATTAAAATATAAAAAACGAACTTAAAAAAAAGCGGAAAATAAATTTGGAAAAACTTCATCAAAAATAAAAATTGTTAGCCATACCTACAATTAATTTTTCCGCATGATCTTTTTATTTCAAATTAATTACAAAAGTTTATATTTAATATTATTACAACAATTATTAAGTTGCAGTTTAGGGAAAAAAGTATAAATATTATTAATAATTTTAATATAAGGAAAATGAAATTTTTAATAATTTATCATTATTATTTTTTAGTGTTCATGAAGGTGCCATTATTAGTATGTTCTTAAAGAGCCTGAATTATGTTGAATATGTAACAAAGACAAATCTACATAAAAAATAAAAAATTCATCATACTTTATACTATGTAAATTAATTGGGAAACTTTAATTCATCATAAATAAAATTAAATTATCGAATTGTTTGAATAAAGCATCTGTGGTTTTTGAAAATTAAAATTTGTGCAGCTCTTTTATTTATTTCGTTAAGGTCAAACCAAGGCAAATTATTTTATTTAAAAATCTATGTATATGAAAACATAAATAATATGATAATTATGAATTACCAAATAGTTCGTAACATATTATTAAATGAATTTAGAAAAAAACTTTCCTATAAGGGCAAGGATACCTAGAAAATTGAAATCCTTAATATTATAATTTTTATACTATTTTTATAAAGTTTGATTATGTGATTTTTTATCTTTTAAGTAAAAAAGTTGAAAAAAAAGTTTTAGATATTTTGAAATTAGAAAATTTAAAGAATTATTTGTAAATTTTAAGATAGCCATAAGCATATTAAAGACACTCATTTCTTAAATTAATACTTTCTTTATGATGCCAAGTTTATAATTAATTTTCTTTAAGCCATAAATCGAAATACATGTATCAATTATCAAAAAAACAAGCAAGCAGCATAATTTTGATAATAATTTTTGCGTACCAATATTAATTTTGAGGTTATATGTATATCTAAATAATGTACGTTTGAAATTCGGTATCATACTTCGTTTCGCTTTTTGAAATATAAAAAGTATATATGCATTAAATAATACGACTAATTTTATGAAAATCAGTTGAAATATTTTGACTATCATATCGTCGGTGGTATGCAAGAATTTCGAACGGACTTTTGCTAATTCAAATTTAATATATGTAATTATATTATACAATTATAGGAGGTGTAGTTAAAAGCTCAAATATTCGTTATCAACTTAAATTATATTTATACTATAATACTATAATACATATATTATGACACTAATCAGTTTATCCCGCTCGGACACTTATATTTTAATCTTCAACATAACGAAGTTAATGCTAATATGATAAGATGATTAATATCTCTAAACGAGAACTTATAAACCTATGAAATTTGCTTATATATTAAAGTAGAAAATCAAATAATGTACTTTTGACAACGACAGTGAGGATAGGCAGCGATTAGAATTTGTCTTAAAGATATGGGTAAAATACTGCTTTCTCAGGTCTATTTCGATCACTTTCAATTATTGCATTTGGAATTTTTTTGATTCTTATAGCAAACTTCAAACAGAAAATACACGTTTTTTAAGTTGAAACAGGAATCATCTCGAAATACATTCTTCTATAGCTATTGTTTTAAAGTTTTCTGTTTTCCCCAATCAACTTATAATATCAAAATTCGAAGAGTTTTATTTGTGATCAATAGCTCAAATATCGCTTAAAACTCATAATTAAGAAGTTCTGGCATAATGCCGACGATATGTAACGATTTTAGAAGTTTATAAATTTTTTTTGAGGACATTACACTTTAAGCTACAGATAATATTCACAGACTAGACATTTTTGTGCACATCCAGTTTTGGGCTTATTCCCATCCATACCATTAAGGTAGAACATAAAGTATAAGTAACAAAGAAAATCTTTTCAAGTTCAGGGTCAACAATTTCATATAAAATTTAGGATAATTGTGAAAAAGAATTATTATCGTCTTATTTTTATGTTTAATTTTTATGGATTCAACATAGGTGTATATATTAAAACTAGGTTTGTTAGTTATCGAAAAATGATAATAATTACATAAAATGTTTTGTAAACAAAATTTATAACATAGAAAAATTGAAGTTTCTGGAAAACAATATCAACTAAAACACTTCTTGGCGCAGTTAAAACTCGTGACGCAAGCTACGTACACAATTCAATTCATCACACAAAAGAAATGATATCAATTTGTGTGCCGCAAGACGATAAGCGTGTGTGCGTGCAATCAGTGGTTGTTGGAGCAGAAGTCAAGGCAAAGAAAAATTGTCAACAAAAGATCACACCGAAATTCTTTTGCACAAATTATTCGATGCGATTTTTGCTCCAACAACCACTGATTGCACGCACGCACGCTTAGCGTCTTGCAGCACACAAATTGATATCATTTCTTTTGTGTGATTGAATTGTGTAAGTAGCTTGCGTCACGAGTTTTAACTGCGCCAAGAAGTGTTTTAGTTGATATAATTATTTTTTGAAGGTAAATGAATATATAAAAATATTTCGAAAAAACTTGACATTTAGGGAGACTTTTGAAAATTTTGGGTAATTTTTTTGATTTTGGGACATTTTTTGATTTTGGGACATATTTGGATTTTGGCACATTTTTGATTTTGGAACATTTTTGATTTTGGAACATTTTTGATTTTGGAACATTTTTGATTTTGGGAAATTTTTGATTTTGGGACATTTTTTGATTTTGGGACATATTTGGATTTTGGGACATTTTTGATTTTGGGACATTTTTGATTTTGGGACATTTTTGATTTTGGAACATTTTTGATTTTGGGACATTTTTGATTTTGAGACATTTCTTGATTTTGAGACAGTTTTGATTTTGGGACATTTTGGAATTTTGGGACAATTTGGATTTTGGGACATTTTAATTTGGGACATTTTTGGGACTTGAGCCTGAGTGGAAATCATATGTGAGAGTGATTGAGTGAAATGAAATTATTGAGCGTCGACCTTTGACTGCGAAATATATTGTGTCCACAAACAAACAATCAAACAAACAAACATACTATTCGGTTATCTCAAGGTAGAGGTCATGATTCAAATATCCGGTCATAACTTTTGAACTATTGACCCCATCCACTCATACTAAGTACCGTTGGAAAGGTCTTGGAACGTAGATGCGAAAAATGTCATATGTCATCCAGAAAGGTCAAAAGGTCACCAAGTTATACTGCAGTCATAGCGAAAAACACAGTATCTACATAAAAAACGAATATGAGAAAAATAGGTTTACAGTATGTTAATTTTGAATTCATAATTTACACTAATCCTTCGAAAAAAAAATTGTGCAATAACTTATTTAGAATAATTTTATATTAATCTTTTATTAAAAAAAAAAATTATCTAAATTTTTTGTTTTTTTTTTATTAAAAAAATTAAAAATAAAATATTTAGTTGTAATTGCTTTGATAAAAAAGTATATTTTTATACAAATTCGCAGTAAAGTACTTTACTGCAAATAATACTTCAATAAAATGTTAATATTTTAGAATGAAAAAAGCAGGATGTAGATTTTGCTGTAATTTTTAATAAATTCACAAATTATCAAATAATAATGCATTATAAAATAATAAAATTAAAAAAAATTTCAGTTTCAAAAATTATGTTGTTTTTAAAAATTAAAATTCTATTTAATTTTTATAAAAAAAAATTATTTTCAAAGAATTAATTTTATTCATCTTGAGAACTTGAAGTCGGTATTGTATTCCAAAACAAAAGTCGATCTTTCGGAATTAGATTTCCAAGGGTTTTTAAAAGATGGTCTCGTTTAGATTTCGGAATTCCGCACGGCTTAGCCCTTTGAGATGGTTCGTACACTTTATTAGAAATGGTAGCTTTTTTGTTTAAAAAATTTAAAGTAATTATACAATTATAGGAGGTGGAATTAAAAGCTCAAATATTCGTTATCAACTTAAATTATATTTATACTATAATACTATAATACATATATTATGACACTAATCAGTTTAAACCGCTCGGACACTTATATTTTAATCTTCAACATAACGAAGTTAATGCTAATATGATAAGATGATTATATATAATCTTTATCTGTCGAATTTTGAAAATATAACTCTTTTTTTCCCCTAATTGCTTTTACTGCTCTCATTTCAGATAAGTAAGGATAATTTTTATTAATTTTTTTGTTTTTCATTTTTTGAATGGATTTGACATCATCCCAATTATAAAAATCATTGTATTTGAGTTCTTTGACTATAACTCTTCTCGAATTACACATTTCGACACCGTTGATAAAGTCTTTAAAATCATAAACTTTCCCTTGTTTTTTGAGAGACTGTTCTACTTGGTGATGAAAACTATCGGCGGACATAAATGTGTGCCCAGGCTCAAAATAAAAAATTTCTATTTCATTAATAGAATTTTCTTCGGAGTTTACAATAAATACTAAAAAGGAAAAAAATGTCCAATTTTTATTTTGCGCTGCACAGTTGTCTAGAAACAAAATAATTTTTTTAAATGAACGATTATGTTGGAAAAACGAATAATAAGCACTTATAATGTCTTCTTTTGAGCGGCCTGCAATTCCTTCATGCCAAAGTGCTGCAAAAGGAACACTGTTCTGATTTTTACCAATGGGTACAAAACTTTCATTAAAAACAATAATTCTTTTAGCAAATATAGCAGATTTAAAGCCTTCTAACCGTGGAAGCATTATGACTTTTTGAAGATCAACTGAAACTGACAGAATATTCTCGTCATAAGCTCTATCAGCTAAGTTCCGATATATTTGTCGACTATTTTTTGCTTTAGTAATATGAGTGTTCCATTTTATACAAATGTCACAGAGGGATATATCATCTTCTGCGTGGCTCTTATTATGTAATCCGAACTCTTCACACTGTTCACATTCTTCATGGCCTAATCGCGTGAACTTTATTTTCAAACTTTTTACTACTTGTTGATATAAAGAATAAGAGCATGAAGAGTTTTGGGTCTGAACAAAATTTTTGAACATGTCCACAATTTTTATATCACTGGGAAGATATCGGACATTAGGACAATATTCTCTACGATAATGAGAGATTGTAGGATTTTATGATTCGATATGTGTTTTTATAATTTGTTTATCAAATTTTTGTATGTGGCCATTTTTTCCCCTTAAATCTTTTAATTTTGAAATTTTTCCGTCTTTAATTTTTTTGATTGTTGTAGTAATAAACGAATCATTTTTTGGATGAAAACCGAGAGTAGTAAAAAAAAAATGTTTGCAAACTATAATTTTGCACCCATTTTCACTATGTAGTGAATATAGTATCGATCTATTTTTTTTAAAGTTTTCGGACAAATTATCAATACGAATTCTACGATGTTTTATCTCAATAGGTTCACAGTAATTATGAACAAAAGTTTCTTGATCCGCCCACTTCAAGTTCCAAAATTCATCGAAAATAATTTTTCTTCTAACATCACCCTAACATCACCCTCTCTTTAAGGGGCAAATCGGACAAAAAAAAAAAAATTGCATATACAAAATGTATGAACAATTTGGGGGGACTCTCCCCTCTTCCCTTTTCCAAGTTTCAGACGATTCTGAGTGGTTCACGTAATCTGCAGTATCTCCAAAATTGAAAAATCAATCGCGGACAAATGACATTTTGCAAAATGACATTTGTCCGCTAAAAAAACTGAAAAATCAATCGCGGACAAATGACATTTTGCAAAATGACATTTGTCCGCTAAAAATTCGAAAAATCAATCGCGGACAAATGACATTTTGCAAAATGACATTTGTCCGCTAAAGTTAGAAAATTCAATCGCGGACAATTGTCATTTTGCAAAATGTCATTTGTCCGCTAATTTTGGGACATTTGTCCACGGCGGACAAATGTCATTTTACAATCGCGGACAAATGACATTTTGCAAAATGACATTTGTCCGCGAAGTTTTCCATACAAATTTCATCGCGGACAAATGGGCTCAAAGAGAGATTGGTTCATCCAATCTGAAGCCCAATTTGCGGCAAACCGAATCACCAACGACGTTACCTAATACTCACTGACAGTAGCTTCATTACCACCTGAAGCATGCGAATCAGTCATCGATATTCTAACTAACCCTCCTCAATCTAATAAATATACTCATCTTAAAAATGCACTAATAGATCGAAATGTACTGTCAGACATAAAACGTCTAGAGACCTCATTTGACAACCAAAACTCAGGAGACCAAAAACCATCAGAAGTTTTGCGATCCATAGGTCAACTGGCAGGTAGCAACTCTTTTAGCGAGGAAGTGATAAAAACCTTATGGCTTCGTAAACTTCCTCAGGTAATAAAAATCGCAATCATTTCGGTTGAAGACAAAACCCTAGAACAATTAGCTATTATTGCCGACAAATTTTTCGAAGCACAACAAACTTCTTCTCTTTTTCAAGTATCGAATCCAAACTCTGAAGTCGGACACAGACTATCTAGACTCGAAAAAATGATAGAACAAATAGACATAAAATTGAAAAATTTTAATAGTTCAAGACAAAACAAAAACCGTTCGAATTCGTCACAACATCAGAGTAGATCAAAATCTCGCAACTCTTCAAATTCAAATGCAAATTCAAACTCAAATTCCAATTCAAGTGCAAACCTCAATACAAATTCAAATCAAAATCTTCTTCTAATTCTAATCCAAAGCGTGCTTGTTGGTACCATCGTAAATTTGGCAAAGATGCGAAGAAATGCACTTGCGGTAACCCGGACCAACAGTCCCCAAACTAGAACGCCAACCTGCTGTAGCGACCAGCAGTGACGGCAGCACAAACCACTGTCGCTTAATAATCAACGACAAAATTAACAATATAAAATTTTTAATAGATACAGGTGCATACATTTCTGTCATACCAGCGAAAAACACAAATGTAATTGCAAATAGCTTAGTTCTCTCCGCAGCTAATGGTTCTAACATCAAAACCTTTGGTTACAAAATGTTAAAATTAAACTTAGGACTTAGAAGAGACTTTATTCATCAATTCATTATAGCTAGTATAGATAGGCCAATATTAGGTGCTGATTTTCTAAACAAATTCGGTCTTATAGTTGATCTTATAGTTTGTCGCGCTCGAAGATTAGACGTTAATCGTCTTAAAGCAGCCAAACAAAAATTTGAACTCATGAACGAACGGTATCTGCGAACCTTCATCCTCACCTGTTTCATCACCTCTCCATATGGTGAAGAAAAAGGACAGCCTCGACTGGAGACCATGCGGCGATTACCGTCAACTAAATGCGGTTACAATACCAGAATCCAATCCAACATCTCCAAAATTTCGCTACCAACCTAAATGGATGCAAAATCTTTTCAAAAATCGATTTAGTCCGTGCATTACATTTAATACCAGTAGCGAAAGAGGATATTTTCAAAACGGCAGTGACTACACCGATGGGCCTGTTTGAATTCAAACGCATGCCTTTTGGTCTTCGCAACGCCGCACAAACATTTCAACGTTTCATCAACGAAGTTTGTAAAGGTTTATATTTCTCTTTCGTGTACATAGATGATATTTTAGTAGCCTCTAAAGATTCAAGTTCACACGCGAAACAACTAAGACTATTGTTTTCACGCCTACAAGAGTACGGCATAACCGTTAACTTAGCTAAATGTGTCTTCGGCGTCGATCACTTAAAATTTTTAAGCCACACTGTCACTAAAGATGGCATTTTACCTTCAAAAGATAGAGTTCAAACCATTTTAGATTTTCCAATTCTTAGGAATGATAAACTTTTACCATCGTTTCATTCCTAACATCGCAACAATAGTCGCACCAATTTATGAACATCTTACTCTTTTTGGCAAATCAAAATCCAAAAAGAAAGATTTCACATGGTCAGATTCACTTAACAAACCTTTTGAATATTCGAAGAAAGCCTTGGCCAGCGCAACGCAACTAGTTTTTCCTGCTGATAACGCTAAGTTCAGCATCGCCACTGATGCTTCCGAGATAGCAATGGGTGCTGTTCTCCAACAGTACACTGGCGATTCTTGGCAACCATTAGCATTTTTCTCACGCAGGTTTTCACCTGCCGAGAAGAAATATTTTGCTTTTGACCGTGACTCAATTTATGCCACTTTCGTTATGCCATAGAAGGTAGAAACTTTACGATCTACACAGATCACAAACCACTTCTCAATGCAATTGCTTCTAAAACCGAGCGTAATCCTCGACAAACACGTCACTTAGATTTTAATTTCACAATTCTCTACTGAAATTCAACACATTTCAAGCGCTAGTAATGTAGTTGCCGATAGCCTTTCACGCATTGAAGAAGTTAATTCAGGAAACATTATTCAATACGACTTACACAAAATTGCCAAACTGCAAGAAGACGACCCCGAACTTAAAATTTTATTTCAGGAAACCTCTCCTTCTAAAACTAGAAAATTAGAAAAAATCAATTTACCCGATACTTCAATTTTCTGCGAAACCTCAAGAGGCAATTTTCGGCCATACATTCTCTCTTCGCTAAGACGTTCAGTTTTCCTTCAACTGCACAATATTTCCCATCCAGGAACTCGTGCAACTAGAAAGCTAATAACGACGCGCTATTTCTGCCCTAAAATAAATACTGACATCAATCTTTGGACTAAGGCTTGCCAATCTTGCCAACAGTTAAAGATTCACCGTCATACAACTCCAGCTCCAGGCAAATTCGACATCCCTTCAGGACGTTTCGAACATATTCACATGGATATCGTAGGTCCTTTTCCCCCTTCTAACAATTTTACCCACATTTTAACAATCGTCGATTGATTCACAAGATGGCCTGAAGCCTATTGCATGTCAGACACCACAGCTAAGACTGTAGAAAAAGTGTTTGTCGCAAATTGGGTTTCAAGATTTGGTTGTCCAGCAACATTAACGACAGACCAAGGAGCTCAATTCGATTCGAAACTATTTACAGAATTAACTGCGTTGATAGGAGTTCACAGAACCAGAACAACTCCATATCACCCGCAATCAAACGGTCTCGTCGAAAGATTTCATCGACAACTTAAAGATTGTCTTAAAGCTCGTAAAAATTCCCTAAATTGGAGTCTGGAACTCCCAATAGTTCTTTTAGGAATTCGAGCTTCCATTAAAGAAGACCTTAAGTGCTCACCAGCCGAAATGGTTTATGGTCAGACAATTCGACTGCCCGGTGAATTTTTCGTCACACATAATTCAAACAATATAGATCATAATAATACCGACACTTTAATAACTAATCTCAGAACTCTGATGCAAGGATTAATTCCAACTCCGACACGATCAAACAAAGAAATCGAAATTTTCGTTCCGAAAGAGCTAAATTCGTGTGAATTTGTATGGGTCAGAAACGATAAGATTAACCATCGCTACCAACCTAAATGGATGCAAAATCTTTTCAAAAATCGATTTAGTCCGTGCATTCCATTTAATACCAGTAGCGAAAGAGGATATTTTCAAATCGGCAGTGACTACACCGATGGGCCTGTTTGAATTCAAACGCATGCCTTTTGGTCTTCGCAACGCCGCACAAACATTTCAACGTTTCATCAACGAAGTTTGTAAAGGTTTAGATTTCTCTTTCGTGTACATAGATGATATTTTAGTAGCCTCTAAAGATTCAAGTTCACACGCGAAACAACTAAGACTATTGTTTTCACGCCTACAAGAGTACGGCATAACCGTTAACTTAGCTAAATGTGTCTTCGGCGTCGATCACTTAAAATTTTTAGGCCACACTGTCACTAAAGATGGCATTTTACCTTCAAAAGATAGAGTTCAAACCATTTTAGATTTTCCAATTCTTAGGAATGATAAACTTTTACCATCGTTTCATTCCTAACATCGCAACAATAGTCGCACCAATTTATGAACATCTTACTCTTTTTGGCAAATCAAAATCCAAAAAGAAAGATTTCACATGGTCAGATTCACTTAACAAACCTTTTGAAGATTCGAAGAAAGCCTTGGCCAGCGCAACGCAACTAGTTTTTCCTGCTGATAACGCTAAGTTCAGCATCGCCACTGATGCTTCCGAGATAGCAATGGGTGCTGTTCTCCAACAGTACACTGGCGATTCTTGGCAACCATTAGCATTTTTCTCACGCAAGTTTTCACCTGCCGAGAAGAAATATTCTGCTTTTGACCGTGACTCTTAGCAATTTATGCCACATTAAAACACTTTCGTTATGCCATAGAAGGTAGAAACTTTACGATCTACACAGATCACAAACCACTTCTCAATGCAATTGCTTCTAAAACCGAGCGTAATCCTCGACAAACACGTCACTTAGATTTCATTTCACAATTCTCTACTGAAATTCAACACATTTCAAGCGCTAGTAATGTAGTTGCCGATAGCCTTTCACGCATTGAAGAAGTTAATTCAGGAAACATTATTCAATACGACTTATACAAAATTGCCAAACTGCAAGAAGACGACCCCGAACTTAAAATTTTATTTCAGGAAACCTCTCCTTCTAAAACTAGAAAATTAGAAAAAATCAATTTACCCGATACCTCAATTTTCTGCGAAACCTCAAGAGGCAATTTTCGGCCATACATTCACTCTTCGCTAAGACGTTCAGTTTTCCTTCAACTGCACAATATTTCCCATCCAGGAACTCGTGCAACTAGAAAGCTAATAACGACGCGATATTTCTGGCCTAAAATAAATACTGACATCAATCTTTGGACTAAGGCTTGCCAATCTTGCCAACAGTCAAAGATTCACCGTCATACAACTCCAGCTCCAGGCAAATTCGACATCCCTTCAGGACGTTTCGAACATATTCACATGGATATCGTAGGTCCTTTTCCCCCTTCTAACAATTTTACCCACATTTTAACAATCGTCGATTGATTCACAAGATGGCCTGAAGCCTATTGCATGTCAGACACCACAGCTAAGATAGTAGCAAAAGTTTTTGTCGCAAATTGGGTTTCAAGATTTGGTTGTCCAGCAACATTAACGACAGACCAAGGAGCTCAATTCGATTCGAAACTATTTACAGAATTAACTGCGTTGATAGGAGTTCACAGAACCAGAACAACTCCATATCACCCGCAATCAAACGGTCTCGTCGAAAGATTTCATCGACAACTTAAAGATTGTCTTAAAGCACGTAAAAATTCCCTAAATTGGAGTCTGGAACTCCCAATAGTTCTTTTAGGAATTCGAGCTTCCATTCAAGAAGACCTTAAGTGCTCACCAGCCGAAATGGTTTATGGTCAGACAATTCGACTACCCGGTGAATTTTTCGTCACACTTAATTCAAACAATATAGATCATAATAATACCGACACTTTAATAACTAATCTCAGAACTCTGATGCAAGGATTAATTCCAACTCCGACACGATCAAACAAAGAAATCGAAATTTTCGTTCCGAAAGAGCTAAATTCGTGTGAATTTGTATGGGTCAGAAACGATAAGATTAAACCATCGTTAACTCCAACTTACGACGGACCATACAAAGTCATAAGAAGAACAAGAAATACCTTTTTATTGCAAATAAAAAACAAACAGGTCACGATTAACATCAATCGCGTTAAACCTGCATTCGGAGTCAATTCAGTCAAATAAAACATTGAGAACAGTCAAACATACTTTAAAGTAGTCGTACATCATAATATTTTTTTTGTATAATTTAAGCATCCAAAGTAACCGCGATACTTTGGTAATAATAGACATATAAGGGAGACAAGAAACTCCAAGAGCAAGGATTTCTTGTCTACTTATAAATAAGATCGAAATCAAGCTACATTTTTAATAGTAATTAAACTTCTAAAAACTTTTTTTGTTTACCTCTTCGTACAATGTAACAACGATACATTGTTATAAAGATAATTCTCAGTCATATTTCAAAATTTCAATTAAATTTCAATTATACACAATATAACCGCGATATATTGTTATAATTATCTAAGTTTAAATTTCAACCCAAGTTTCAATTTAACCTTTACTCAAGGAAGGGTGATGTAGTGGCAGCACTGCAAGTGTCATATCCGGCCGTGTCAAGTAAACCTCAGCCAAGCTAACAACGCACAGTTAATAGCTGCGCAGTTGTTGACGAAGCTGGCAAAGTGTTCACTTGACACGCCGCAAAAAAATAGACTAAAAACGAAACAAGAGAAAAGAAAAGCTTCTTTTCTGGTTCCGGATTTCGACTGAAGAAGAAATAAAAAAAAAAAAAATAATTTTTAATTTTTTATTTTGTAATAAAATTTTATTGTAAAAAAGTAATTGGAATAAAATAAAATTCTACATAAGAAAGTAATTATTAAAAAATTATTAATCAGTTTTTAGAATAAAAATTGATAAAAAATTGAAAAAGTTAATTAAATTAAAATTAGAACTAAATTAAAAAAAATTATTTAAGTGAAAATTAATGTTTATAAAAGAAGAAATAAATGTGATTAATCTGTAAAAAAGAAACCTGTGGGAGTTTCATTTTTTACTACAAAAACCAACAGGTACAACAACACCCCCCACAGATATAGATGTATTATATGTAATTAATGAAAGATATAATATGTTATAATTTTTAAGTATTTTTATTCACTCTTTATATTTTACAAATTAGAAATATTAGGATAGATCCTGTCTTAGATCGGGAGGAATGTTGTGAATAAAATGTATGAAAAGCATTATTTGGTATTTAGGTTAAAGAATAAAAATGTATGAGAAGCTTTATTTAGTATTTAAATTAAAGAAATGTCAAGTTAAAGAATATGCGTATCGAAGTATATTCCAAAATGCTTATTAAACAATAAGCATTTTGAACTATTATGTAAAGAAATGTTCAATGTTAAATAATAATGTAAGTTAATGTTATAACAAAATTAAGAAATAAAGTTCAGTTAGTATTTTGAGTTATAATTAAAAAGTTGTTTCATTTTATAAGTTATAAGTTAACATTTCAATATCCCTATATATTGAAAAATTCTATATATTGAAAAATATATTGTTTATACCAGTGTTCCACTTAGAAATAGTCCCCAAATAATACGATAATAATCCCTAGGATTAAACACAGCGTTCACACTATATAAAAAAGGGATTGTTTTTTTTGTTTGTCAAAAATTGTGTTTGTTTTTAAATAAAAATCGACTAAAAAACCATAATTGAACAATTTGAAGAAAATAATAATAAAAAAAAAAGGATCTAAATTTTAAAATTAATTATAGCGTTGAATGAAAGCAGCGTTCTTCGAAAGCATTAATTGCTTTTCCTTCCAAATCCTAATAAAAGTGTAGTTTCTGGAAGGTTCCACCTAATTCTTATATTATTCCTTTTTTTTCCAATATTTAAATGGAAAAAAATATTGGAAAAAAAAGGAAATCAAATTTTTCAGTTTTCAAATTAAAAAAAAAAATTTGAATTTGATTTTAAAAAAAAATTGAATTTGAAAAGCAAAATATTTGAATTATAAAAATTTATTTTTATTTGTTTTGAATTCAATCACAATTCAACTTTTTTGTTTACTTTTATTTTAGTAAACATCACAAAACAACATACACTTCACACACTTTTGTTGTTTTTCCCCAATTTTTACGACCGGTATTACTCTAATTTCGTGATGAGTTTATTTTATAATCTCCATAGGATCTGTAATAGAAATTGATGACTACTTAGTGCGCCGTTTCGAAAATTAAAAAAAAGCATTGAAAAGGGAAAAACGTAAGCCGCTTTGATAAGCTGGTCACGATGCGCATATTATAATCAGAATCACTTTATGATTTCTGTGGATACTTACCAAAACTATTATGCTCTCTTTACATAGGGAAAAATAATTTTCTGTAATTGTTTTATTCATAGCTTAATTCCATCAAACTTGCCCAACAAATGATTTTTGTTTCAAATTTTCCATTATTTGACTTCCATCCTTTTATAATACATACCTTCATTTTTAGATTTTCCTTTGCTAAATTTCACTAAATTTTTTTTTTTTTTCTTCAAAATTAAAAATTTTGAAAATTATGATGACAAAATAATAATAA
This sequence comes from Hybos culiciformis, assembly GCA_964007475.1. Lineage (NCBI taxonomy): Eukaryota > Metazoa > Arthropoda > Insecta > Diptera > Hybotidae > Hybos > Hybos culiciformis. The sequence goes on along the minus strand of OZ023273.1, from coordinate 27,586,851 downwards.
AAAATTTTTTCGGTTACTTGATGTCGAGCCGGAAATAAGTGAATTAAAATCCAGTTGAGCTTGTTTAATAAAGTTACTTGCTTTTTTCCCTTTTCAATAAGAAAATGCGTCGTTGTTTACAAATTTTCAATTTTTGCCAACAACAACAATTTTCATACAAAATTTTGACAAGTAGTCATCCATTTCTATTATAAATCCTGTGATAATCTCTTATAATTTAATTAATATTTCAATATTATCAGTGCCGTATAAAGTATAGTAGTATATATCAATTCTTCTATAAAATGATAATAGATATTATGTAAAAGAACTATAGTTAATCTAATAAACACTTATGAGAAATCAAGATAAATAAAGAAAACAAATTTACGTATATACAGGTTAGGTTGCACAGGTTGATGACTATTGCTTTCACTTGTCTTTTGGCCAATGTATTACACTACCCAGTAAACCTTTGATTTCGTTACCTGCCATCTCATTTCTTCCTTAATTATTTCTTGGCGGTGGTATTCCCAATTGACTTTTTGCTTCAACTCTTCTGGCGAACATGCCAAGATCTAGCAAAATGAAGACATGTTATATCAATTTTTTTTCTTGCAGTTTCCAAAAAGACACCTTCAATTCCTGGTTCCCCTTTTCTACATTTACTGCAGAATCCTGTAGCGATTAATCATATGAAGTAAAGGTTATTGCTTCAAGTAAACTTTTATTTTTACCATTTATTTTAACAAAATGGCAAACGGTGTTGAACCATAACGAAACACCGAAATAAAATTTCAGCTGAAAACAAGGACTAAATCGCTGCGCCACTTGCTTGTTGCTTGTATTTACATAACAAACATAAAATTGTCTCGTATTGCGGAGATCTGAATATTAAAAAACAATACGTAAATACAAAGAAAAGATATATATTCCTAGAGGGCTATTATATGATATAAATGATAGTCAGTTCTCAAACTTTATTTTTAAAAAGTAAAGGTTTTTTAGTTTCGTTCAATGAAAAAAAAATAATTTTCGGAAGATTCTAATGATCGATAGAAATTTATAATAACCCCTCTATATTATAGTTATATATAATTAAATGCGAACGTAATTGTATATAGTTATTTTAAAATTAAATAATATATATTAAAAACGACGTTGGGTGTTACCTCTCTAGATAGATGATTTTTTTTTTTATCTTTGTCAATGATAACAATTAAATTAATTAAATTTAAATTTTTTTTTATTTATTACGATTAGAAAATTACGATTAGAAAATCAAATTTTATATAAAAGGAATGAGACGCACAAAAACACAAATCAATTTACTTTTCAGTTTATTTATAAAATCAATTGAAATTAAAAATGAAATTATTTTCTTTAACTATTGTTTTAATTGTATTGGCAGCTATGGTTTCAGCTGATCGTTATTCAGATTGTATGCAAAAGTGTACACCAGAAGTAGATCCAGTATGCGGTCACAACGGTCATGGCTTAGCTTATATTTTTTCCAATCAATGTATGATGGACAATGCAAATTGTATATTCCAAGGAAATAAAGGATTTGGTAAGTTTTATTTCAGGACATAACTATGTTTTGAGAAAATAGAGTCTACATTATACGAAGTTAAATCAAAATATCTCAAATTACAATTCAATTAAAATATAAAAAAAAAACGGAAAATAAATTTGGAAAAACTTCAACAAAATGAAAAATTGTTCGACACACCTACTACAATTAATTTTTCCGCATGATCTTTTTATTTCAAATTAATTACGAAAGTTTATATTTAATATTATTACAATAATTATTAAGTTGCAGTTTAGGGAAAAAAGTACAAATATTATTAATAATTTAAATATAAGGAAATTAAATTTTTAATAATTTATCATTATTATTTTTTAGAGTTCATCAAGGTTCCATTAGAAGAATGTTATTAAAGAGCCTGAATTATGTTGAATATGTAAGAAAGACAAATCTACATTAAAAATTCAAAAATTCATCATACTTTATACTATGTAAATTAATTGGGAAACTTTAATTCATCATAAATAAAATTAAATTATCGAATTGTTTGAATAAAGCATCTGTGGTTTTTGAAAATTAAAATTTGAGCAGCTCTTTTATTTATTTCGTTAAGGTCAAACCAAGGCAAATTATTTTATTTAAAAATCTATGTATATAAAAACATAAATAATATGATAATTATGAATTACCAAATAGTTCGTAACATATTATTAAATGAATTCAGAAAAAAACTTTCCTATAAGGACAAGGATACCAAGAAAATTGAAATCCTTAATATTATAATTTTTATACTATTTTTATAAAGTTTTTTTCGAAATATTGTTATAATTATTTTAATTACAATAATTTTTTCGGTAATGTATTTAACATAAATTTGTGTCGTCCTCATTGTAAAGTTAAAACCCCGACTGAGAATTTAGAAAGCCTTGCTCAAACCTCAAACTATTAAAATAATACACTAGTACCACGAATATTTAAACAGGATGTTTAAATTATAGAAAATTTTCGTTCTCAAAAAGTATTTCTAGTTTCACTTGCCACCGTTAGTTTAGTCTCTTATGTTGTTTACATTTATTAATTTGTAAACTTGATTATGTGATTTTTTATCTTTTAAGTAAAATGGGTAAAAAAAAATTTTGTGAAAAAAAAGTTTTAGATATTTTGAAATTAGAAAATTTAAAGAATTATTTGTAAATTTTAAAATAGCCATATAGCATATTAAAGACACTCATTTCTTAAATTAATACTTTCTTTATGATGCCAAGTTTATAATTAATTTTCTTTAAGCCATAAATCGAAGTACATGTATCAATTATCAAAAAAACAAGCAAGCAGCATAATTTTGATAATAATTTTTGCGTACCAATATTAATTTTGAGGTTATATGTATATCTAAATAATGTACGTTTGAAATTCGGTATCATACTTCGTTTCGCTTTTTGAAATATAAAAATTATATATGCATTAAATAATACGACTAATTTTAGAAAATCAGTTGAAATATTTTGACTATCATATCGTCGGTGGTATGCAAGAATTTCGAACGGGCTTTTGCTAATTCCAATTTAATATATGTAATTATATTATACAATTATAGGAGGTGTAGTTAAAAGCTCAAATATTCGTTATCAACTTAAATTATATTTATACTATAATACTATAATACATATATTATGACACTAATCAGTTTAAACCGCTAGGACACTTATATTTTAATCTGCAACATAACGAAGTTAATGCTAATATGATAAGATGATTAATATCTCTAAACGAGAACTTATAAACCTATGAAATTTGCTTATATATTAAAGTAGAAAATCAAATAATGTAGGCAGCGATTAGAATTTGTCTTAAAGATATGGGTAAAATACTGCTCTCTCAGGTCTATTTCGATCACTTTCAATTATTGCATTTGGATTTTTTTTTGATTCTTATAGGAAACTTCAAACAGAAAATACACGTTTTTTAAGTTGAAACAGGAATCATCTCGAAATAATTTCTTCTATATAGCTATATTGTTTTAAAGTTTTCTGTTTTCCCCAATCAGAGTTTCATTTGTGATCAATAGCTCAAATATCGCTTAAAAATCATAATTTAAAAGTTCTGGCATAATGCCGACGATATGTAACGATTTTAGAAGTTTATAAATTTTTTTCGAAGACATTACACTTTAAGCTACAGATAATATTCACAGACTAGACATTTTTGTGCACATACAGTTTTGGGCTTATTCCCATCCATACCATTAAGGTAGAACATAAAGTATAAGTAACAAAGAAAATCTTTTCAAGTTCAGGGTCAACAATTTTATATAAAATTTAGGATAATTGTGAAAAAGAATTATTATCGCCTTATTTTTATGTTTAATTTTTATGGATTCAACATAGGTGTATATATTAAAACTAGGTTTGTTAGTTATCGAAAAATGATAATAATTACATAAAATGTTTTGTAAACAAAATTTATAACTTAGAAAAATTGAAGTTTCTGGAAAACAATATAAAAGCGTTTTTTTATACATATAATGAAATGTTTTTTAAATTGATTTTTCAGAATTTAAAATTCTTGTATCAATGTTGCCAAGAAATTTTATCAGCAGTGGTTAAATCAATGTTTAAAAATGGTAAGATGCCTACAATTATTTTTTTTTAAATTGCTCAAACCTTTTTTCCAGAGGAATAAGCTTGCAAACATACCTTACTTATCCTACTAAAATACTCTCAAAATATTTAAAAAATATACCTCAGGCAAGCCTTTTTGCCTCCCATATACAACATTGCTTAAATAATTTGTTTGTCATTGAAGCTGAGCAAAAAGTTTGTTGCTTAAAAACTGATTTTCGCCAAGTAGTTCATTTATCGTCTAGGGAGTTGTGTACAATTTATTAAAAATTATGTTTGCAGCTTTCGTTCTTAAAAAAATAATTTTAATAATTTAAAAAAAACGAATTTTTGTGTTTCGCGGTTATAACAAAAATTTTTGTTATAACCGCGAAACGAAATTTTTTAAATTTTTTGCGATATTTTTTCGCGGTTATGACAAAAAAATATATAAGACATTTTTCGCGGTTATAACACTTTTATTTTTTATTTCGCGGTTATGACAAAAAAGTTTCGCGGTTATGACATTCGCGGTTATGTCATGTAGCCACGAATGATAACACTAAGTCCAGTTGCGAAACATGGGAAAAGATAATAAACAAAATTATTGTTGATGTAGAAGAACAAATATCTGAATTGAAAACGTATGGGAGTAATAGAAGGAGTAGAAGAGATTAGTAAATATAGTAAATATAGTAGGAAGATTTAGTAAATTTTTATTTGGTACCATGGATGATGAAGATGCCACTGAAATTTATAAAAATTTTAACACACTGAACGCGGAGAATCAAAAAAATATACATTATCAACAAAAGCAGCTAACAATTATTAAGTCAAATTTTGTTTAATAATGGAACCTTTAACTCTAATACAACTTCAACATGAACAAATCAAAAATGAATTTAACGCTGTTATAAAAAATGTATCTATTGCAATTAACCACCTGGGAATAGAAGAAAAAGAAATCAGAAACTATTCAGAACGAAATGAGTTGGTGATAAAAATCCTAACGCAATTACAATCTATCCAAAACATTTTAAATAAAATTTTTACTTTGATAAATGCACTACAACAAAATAAATTACATCCATTATTACTTCGTTCGAGTGATCTACATCAAATATACAATAATATAACTAGTTTAACAAATTTTAATGACTTAATCAAAGATTCTTCTTATTTAAATAAAATTATTAAGGTACTTTGGTTAGAATTACGATAAGAAATTTTAATAAAAATTACTGTACCAATTTGCAATTCAAAAACTTTTAAATTAGACAGTATACACGTATATCCACGGTTAATATCAAACAATTCGTATGCTGTGGTAGATATAGATTATGATTATGTATTGTCTCAACCGAAATTATCCCAACTATGCACTTTTAAAATGTTATATAAATATTGCACAAACTTATCGTTTAATGAAAAACCTATGTACATATGTAAACAGTTTAAGCCACTTTCTGTAAATGAATTTTCTAATGATGTTTGTTTTAATATACCTGATTTTTACGAGGGTTCCAGTACTTGCAAAATAACTAAACTACTGTCATCTCCCAACGTTGTTATTAAACTAAGTTCACCTAACAACTGGTTATACGTATTTAACAATGGTCAAATAATTCAATCACAATGTAACTTACAACACAAAAATTTTTACTTGGATCAGGAATATTACACTAAAATATAAATTGTTCTTATACAAATTGGCAAATTGGAAATTACCAGTTGAGAAATCTCATTTTCATACCATACCGGAATATGTTCAAAATATAACTTTAGATAATTACACATAAAACTTCCAAAAATAATACCAATCCAATTTCAGAACTAACTCTTCCTCTTATTCACACATCTCAATTAGATTTCAGACAAAATTGGAGAAAAGTCAACGAAAATTTCGAATTGTTGAATAAAGCAATAGAAGAAAACTCAAACTTTTTTCTAAATACTGATACAATTTTGACATATAGTAATTCATTTATATCTATTTTAATTATTATGGTACTGATATATTTTATTATTAAAGTTCTAAAGAAAAATAATATTAATGAAAACAAACGTGTAGAAAATATTAACATTAATATTCCAACTTCAACTAGTAGGCCCTTACAACAATTTAAAAAGGGGGAGCCAAAGTATAATATCGCCGATAGAACAAGCAATACTGTAACACAATCATCAAATAATACGGGAAAAGACGTTATACAATTACAAAATAAAACAGTGAGGGATGATTTAATAACGAACACTGTTTCGTTACCAAAACAATTAGGGCCACCACCGCCTCCACCTCCAATAGCACCATTAAAATCTTCACTATTAGCTTCATGTTTAGGATCCGTCGAAACTACTAATAAAATTGCAAGTGAATCTATCGAATTAAAAAATACTACTAACAATATTAGAACTCAAAGTGAAGGTAGGAAAAAAGAAATAAAAAATATACGCTTAGACAAGAAATATCAATCAATAAAATTACCCCATTTCAGTATAAAAAATCAAAATAATAATTAAAAATATAAAAATAAAAAATTGTATATTATTACTTATTTATGTTGTCAAAACCAGGGTATGTAAAATATCCCTCCTGAATTTTTCAATTTCATTCTTTTTCCTTCCCTGAAATTTAATTTCGGAGATTTATTTTTTTCATCTTTTTCAAAAATAGTTCTTTTCAGGAGTTCTATTTTTTTCTCTCAGAAAACAAAAGAAACAATCAGAAAAATATTTTTTTCTTCCTTTTCTGAAAAGAAGGAAAACATTTTTTTCTTTTATTAGCAGCATAGTCAAATACCTTATAATGTAAATACTGGTGCTTGCTCATGTGTTGGTTTATAAAATTTCAGTGCATAGGAAAATCAGATATTTTTCTTTTTAATGTATTATGTGTATTTTTTATGTAGTTTACCATGACTGCAAAAATTCTAAATGAAGTTGGCTTTGAAATTGAAGTAATTTTCGGTAGTGTTTTTAAGTTTGTGAAAATGAAATAAAAAAATAAATTCAAATTTTGAAAAATCATTATTAAAAAAATGAGTATTAAAAAAAATTTATATGAAAATGCCATCTTGATGTATTGTTAAGGATTGTCGGTCGTTTTATATAAAAGGCAGCAATATTGGTCTTCAATCTTAACTTAATACAATATAACTGAATTAATTTGTGATAAGAAAAACTGTGGTGCAAAGAAGTAACAATTATTTTTATTAAGGTCAAACCTTGTATGTAGGTGATAATGAATTTTTTTTAATAAATAAACCTTTTCAAAAGTTATCTTTTTTTTTGTTTTTAAACACAAAATTTTAGGAAATTCAAAAAGGTGATGTTGAATGATTCCTCAAAACTTTTAAATAAAACTTTCTGCATAACAATTAATTTAAATTATAGAAATTATTTCTTTATTATGAAATAAAAATGAATATAAAATAATAAAAATAAACGCGACATGGTTTTTTGACGTTTCAATACTCAAAAAATGAGTGGTCCACTCAATAATCATTTGTCATTTATAAAAACAAAATAATTTGGCGCGACAAATTTGAATTCAAATTATTTTTTAAAAATCTTTCGTTTACAAATTATTTAAAACTAAAATTTTTTTTTCAAATTAGGTAGTTCAATAATCGTTTGTCATTTATAAAAACAAACTAATTTGGCGCGAAAAATTTAAATTCATATTATTTTTTAAAAATCTTTCGTTCAAATTATTTAAAAACTAAAATTTCTTTTTCAAAATAGGTAAGTCCGGTGAAATAAAGATTACCTGCCCAAAAATTTTTGGGCAGGGAGCTACGGTTAGGTCGTGCCGACACAAAATATAAAATTTTTTTTTTTTTAAAATAGGTAGCTCCGGTAAAATAAAGATTACCTGCCGAAAAATTTTTGGGCAGTGAGCTACGGTTAGGTCGTGCCGACTCAAAATATACAAAAAAAACATTTTTTTTCAAAATAGGTAGCTCCAGTAAAATAAAGATTACCAGCCGAAAAATTTTTGGGCAGGGAGCTACGGTTAGGTCGTGCCGGCTCAAAATATGTTAAAAAATATGCCGGAAGTGATGGCGGAAGTGAGGGCGGAAGTGAGGGCGGAAGTCAGGCCGGAAGTGAGGGCGGAAAAGAGGGCGGAAGTGAGGGCGGAAGTGAGGACGAAAGAGTGGTTGGAAGTGTGAGTAGAAGTGAGAGCAGAAGTGAGGTCGGAAGTAAGGGCGGAAGTGAAGGCGGAAGTGAGGGCGGAAGTGAGGGCGGAAGTGAGGGCGGAAGTGAAGGCGGAAGTGGGGGCGGAAGTGAGGGCGGAAGTGAGGGCGGAAGTTAGGGCGGAAGTGAGGCGGAAGTGAGGGCGGAAGTGAGGGCGGAAGTGAGGGCGGAAGTGAGGGCGGAAGTGAGGGCGGAAGTGAGGGCGGAAGTGAGGGCGGAAGTGAGGGCGGAAGTGAGAGCGGAAGTGAGGGCGGAAGTGAGGGCAGAAGTGAGGGTGGAAGTGAGGGCGGAAGTGAGGGCGGAAGAGAGGTTGGAAGTGAGGGCGGAAGTGAGAGTAGAAGTGAGGGCGAGTAAAGGCGGAAATGAAGGCGGAAGTGAAGGCGGAAGTGAGGGCGGAAGTGAGGGCGGAAGTGAGGGCGGAAGTGAGGGCGGAAGTGAGGGCGGAGGTGAGGGCGGAAGTGAGGGCGGAAGTGAGAGCGGAAGTGAGGGCGGAAGTGAGGGCAGAAGTGAGGGTGGAAGTGAGGGCGGAAGTGAGGGCGGAAGTGAGGGCGGAAGTGAGGGCGGAAGTGAGGGCGGAAGTGAGGGCGGAAGTGAGGGCGGAAGTGAGGGCGGAAGTGAAGGCGGAAGTGAGGGCGGAAGTGAGGGCGGAAGAGTGGTTGGAAGTGTGGGCGGAAATGAGAGTAGAAGTGAGAGCAGAAGTGAGGGCGGAAGTGAGGGCGGAAGTGAGGGCGGAAGTGAGAGTAGAAGTGAGGGCGGAAGTGAGGGCGGAAGTGAGGGCGGAAGTGAGGGCGGAAGTGAGGGCGGAAGTGAGGGCGGAAATGAGGGCGGAAGTGAAGGCAGAAGTGAGGGCGGAAGTGAGAGTGGAAGTGAGGGCGAAAGTGAAGTGAGGATGGAATTACCTGACGAAAAATTTTGGATACGGAGCTATGGTTAGGGTCTTCCCTGCTTAAAATATCCAAAAAAAAACACACTTAGCAGTCATAGGAACTGCCGAAAAAAGTTAATACTTAAAAGCTTTAAACTATGAAATAAAAGTGGCTACAAATGGGCTGCTTAGTACAAAATGTAAATTAAAATAAAAATCAGGTTATCAGTCGAAAAGCCGTCCATTATTTGTAGCCATTGTTCATAGTTTAAAGCTTTTAAGTATAAACTTTTTTCGACAGTTCCTATGACTGCTTCGTGTGTTTTTTTTTTTGAGAAGGAAAAAAATGAAAAAGAAAATAGTCTTTTTTGAAGGAAAAAGAAGGATATTATTTCTCTCCTAAATATATTTCTTTTTGAAAGTTTCTTTTAATGAGGGATTTCTAAATTTTTTAGGGAAACTTTTCTTTAGAAGAAGGGAAAAATAAAAAAAAAGAAGAGAAAAATAAAAACTGAAAAAATCAGATGATGATATTTTTCTGATTGAAATAAAACATACTCTGGTCAAAACATAAAAATATAAAAAA